>BGPR01001860.1:87442-127882 GCA_013235015.1 Araneus ventricosus | reverse complement strand
TCCAGCTTCATTTCTTTCTTTCCAAGACTTGTGATATAGCAGATGATTTCCCAAGTGTTTTGTTAACTAGCCCGGATGACTTTGCCCTGGATGTGAGTAACGGAACTCCGGATGATATTCCGATTACGATGAAATAAGAAAAAAATATCGATGACAAGTTTCGTTAAGTAGAGTATCCATCACTTATTTTTCTGCTTTTCTGGTAATACAAAGATTTCGTAAAATAAGCTGCAGACGTATTCGATAACGAAAAAAGTGAAAGAAATCCCAGTCTACTCTATTCAATTTTCCAAACAGTTACAAAATTAAGGATAGAAAATAATTCAATTTATTTCTATCAAAGGATACTGAGGAGGTAACAAAAGAAGTATTGTAACAAAAGAAATATTGTAACAAAAGAAATATTGTAATCATTTTTCTATTGATTTTGATTTAATAAAAAAATAAATGGCTTATATTCCCGGCTTTCCTCTAGTTGAAAATATCTTAACGTCTTTTGTTTAAGAAAATGAATGAATATTTAACTAATTTTCACGAAACACTTATACCTTCCTTTAGCTTCAGCATTTGTGAGCAAATCTGAAGTTCTTATATCATAACAAGGATTATATTTATCACATCAAATCAACTGTTACGGTTATACGTAGAGCAAACTTCATACGCGAGAAAGTAAATATATATTTAATGTGATCACTCAACGGACGGCAATTGCGCATGTAAATAAACAGATTTGTGAATATTAATAAAATATTTTTATGTAAAAAATAAACTTATATAAATTATTATATTATACAAAACCCTCTTATCTAATGTAAATGCATCATCTGCATAGAATGCGGAAGCTCTTCTCTTTCGTGCTAAAATTTCTGTTTAGGAAAATTCCAAGACATCTAACTAGAGAAACGTCCTGACAAGTTAAACTCTTTGAATAGTGGGAAGAAACGAATTCTGAAATGACAGAGCTCGATTCGTGTTTGCTCGACAGGAATACTTTAGAATAGGAAGTATTATGAGAAGTCGAATGAATCTTGAAATGACCAAGATAATTTTGATATTCTTGCTTGCATGCTAGAAGCAGAAAGCATACAGCTTATTGCAAATGCAAAAACAAATAATGAATGACTTAAACAAAAACTCTCCTATTCTTGGGCCAACGGCCATACCATGCCACATGTTCTCCTGTTCTTGGACATTCAAGGAAGTAGCGACATTTTTACCTGCTCATCAGAAACAGAATGCATACAAATTACTGAAAATAATGGAAAATAAACGAATTGCAAGGGATCAAACAAATCCCCGCTGGGAAACACAAAGCTAATTATACTAAACCAAAACAGATGCCAATAATAAATGATGTATCAAGGTATATCAAGACAATTCTAATATTCCTGCTTGCATGCTAGAAGCAGAAAGCATACAGCTTATTGCAAATGCAAAAGCAAATAATGACTGACTTAAACAAAAACTCTCCTGTTCTTGGGCCAACGGCCATATCATGCAAAAAGCACCGGTTCTCCTGTTCTTGTGCACTCAAGGAAAGAGCGACATTTTTACTTGCTCATCAGAAACAAAATGCATACAAATTACCGAAAATAATGGAAAATAAACGAATTTTAGGGGATCAAACAAATCCCCGTTGGGAAACACAAAGCTAATTATACTAAACCAAAACAGATGTCAATAATAAATAACGTTCCTTTACTATTCGAAATGTTTTGAGAATTTTCAATGCCTTTTTTCACTGATCTTATTTAGCCTCAAGTAAAAAAGCATTCACATTTGCCTTGTAATAAATTAAAAATCAGCCTTCGATTTTTTTCGAAAATTCCATATGCGTAATTCACAACACTATCTTACGCAACAGACTAAAACACAAATGGCTAACCGAATTTAGATTAAATGAATGCTAGTGTAAAAATTAATTCTAATCTCTTATTTTTTTCTCTCCTTTTGTTGGGATTAAGGCAAAAAAGTTCCAATCTCATTTTTTTCTTTCGTTTATATTTTAAAGGTTTTAATAAAGAGCTTTATCCTTTCAACGTTTTCTCATCTCCTTGACTTTCGATTGTTTTTCTTTAATTACATTTCTACCGCCTTTTCCTTTCCTTCAACCATTTAAATTATTCAAAGCTGCACTGAAAATATACTTTCGCTTCAAGGGAAAATGAAACTAGGCCTGTTAGTTTAAAAATGACTTTAGATTATTTTATATCTAGTTAGTTCGAAGCGGCTTAAAGATGAATATTTCCAGAACTAAAATTTGTTTCGGGTATGCAAAATAGATTTTTCTCAATGTTTCTTTAGTTTCCTTTTAATGAAATATTGAACTTTACATTCGCATGTTTGTAGGATTTATTCCGAAAATTCTAAAAATTAAAAATTTCGAAATCAGCAAAATTTGAAAATAACTTTCAATATTCTGTGCAGAACAGATATATGGTTTTGGTTACTCTAATATCTCTTGAGCCAGAATATCTAATCAGATTTTTGAATCCGTGACTCACGATAATGAAAAAATGTGGCACCATATGTTGATCAAATAGGAATATCATCTGTTGTAGAAATTTGACTTAGCTTCAATATATCGTCGCTTCACAAGCAACGCCACCTATCCCATTTTTATACATTTTCGAAAAGGAAAAACACATACTCAAATTTTCAGAACCAATAAAAAATATTTCTGAATTTATTTAACATCTGATATAAACATGAGACCACATGTTCCTACCAGATGTGAAAAAAATTAAGAAATATTATTTAACGGTTGCGAAAAATTGAGTATTTTCTCACTCTTGGAAATTTCAAAAAATTGCGATAGATGGCGCTGCTTGTTAATCGACGATAGACTGAATTCCTGAAGAACATTCAGCAGGAACTTACCTTCATTTGTGTGTGCGAAATTCGACCACGCTAAGCAAGTTAAAGTAATTATTCGACCAAAAAGTAATTATATTATGTCTAGTGTTACCTCACCTCTGATTTCTTAATCATTCTATTTTTTCCAAAGAAATCCCAGGAACGTATTTAAAAACAGTTTCTGCCACTAGTGAGCAGAATGCAGCACTGTCACAGAACAGCAGCATCCCAGAACTGCAATGCTTCAGGCACTGTACACAGATACCTTTAAGCAAGACGGAGTACCATCGCATGTCGTTGCGAGAGTGTAACGTCTCTACGCTCTAAATTTAGGGAAAACCTGCTTATGAGTTGATCTTTTCCATATCCATGATTTCCCAGATCTGGCACCTAGTGACTTTTGTTTGTGGAGATTGTTGAAGTCAAAAGTGTACCGCAACAACTGGAAGATGCCATCAGCCAACATGCGTCATCCGTACAGCAAGAAATGTTGCTTTATGCTGTAAACGGTGTTGTGCCTCGTGTGACCGCTGTGCTATAGAATAACGGACAGCACAACGAACAGCTGTAACTATACCTGCAATTTGAAAGTGACTGGTCACTTGTAAGACATGTGTTAGTCAAGTAAAAACTGGCACTGTACATAGATACCTTTACGCAAGATGGAGCACCATCGCATGTCGTTGCGAGAGTGCAACGCCTCTACGCTCTGAATTTAGGGAGAATCGGGTTATTAGTATATCCTTTTCATACCCATGATTTCCCAGATCTGACTTTTTGTAGAGATTGTTGAAGTCAAAAGTATACCGCAACAACTGGAAGATGCCATCAGACAACATGCGTCATCCGTACAGCAAGAAATGTTGCTTTATGCTGTGAACGGTGTTGTGACTTGTGTGACCGCTGTGCTGTAGAATGACGGACAGCTGCAAGCATACTTGTAATTTGAAAGTGACTGGTTACTTGTAAGACAGGTGTTAGCCAAATAAAAACTATTCAAACATTATTTTTTTATTGCTTTTGTCATAAAAAAGTCGGGCTTCTTTCCCATCCGTTTGATGAAAACCTCATCTTTTTATCTTTATTCGATTTCAAATTATTGATTTTTAAAGTTTTCCTGTCTTTTGGATCATCCGGTAGACATGAAACACAGGATTGCTTTCGTCACCATTAAACCCACTTTTTGAAATATATATTTCATCTACAAAAGAATAAAGGATTGTTGTCAATGAGCAACATTGTGCAATGTAACATTCACATTAAGCAACAAGAATTTACTTACTAAGACCGTTGCAACTATTCATTTAAAAGACAAGATGGCTTCTACTTTAGTCGACGATACTTTTAAATTCCGTGCCTCGAGCAAGAAATACTTTAATAGTAAATTCAGCCTCGAAATCAAAGAGGGAAATGCGAAGAATAAAACAACAAAAACTTGAAACTTGTTCCTTCTCTTCAGCAAACGAAGTATCGCATGGATTTCAATTCCAGAAAGTGTCGTCTCTCGGGTGATAGCATTTCTAGAGCAGAATTGTTATAACAAAGAACTTAAGGCCCAACTTTTCCAAGGAAACAAACTTAGCCATTCTTTCTTCAACTCGAGTCACTTCATTTTAAGTTTGAAATTTCAGCTGCTGATCAGAATCGTCTGCCGTATCTGATCGGAATCTTTTTTAGTGGCGTATAATCAACCGCTCTCCTTGCGAAGAATTCTTTAGTTTGTTCTTGCGTATACCCAGCTGAGATACAGTTGTAGTGGACTTTTTTTCCAGAAAACAGTGTAAAAGATTTGCTACAAGATTTTACTGCATTTTAAGAGAGAAAGCGTTAAGAGCTTAGTTTGCTTTCCTATGTTGTTCATTGATATAGAAAAATCAAGATTGTTTTAAAAATTTTCAAGTGAGGAAATTGAATTACATCTTTAATGATTAGTACAATGATTGATTTAATTTGTTAAGATAAAACTTTTCTTACAAGATCTTTATGTAAGAAAAATGCTTTAAATTCTAAATTATTCATATTATTAATCAACGCTAATGTAATTGAATTGGTTTTGTTCTGTTTTTGAGTTTATTTGCGCAAGAGTCACCTTGGCTTTGCTACCATATGCATATTGTTAAATCTGTACTTCTAACGTAATTGTAATAATCATTAAGATGTGTTTCTATCATTCCTTTATCATTCACAAGCCCATTAACTTCAAGCTTCCTTATTTGAGAATAGTTACATTTACAGTTACGATGAGGTTAAGCCGATCGCATTCCATTGCTTCTTTATTCTTTTTTTGCTTTATCTAACAGGTAAACCCAAACCCCTAAACAATTTTAAAATAGTAAATACCATACATTATCCAAAGTTTGAAATCACAGTGTCGTCATTATGAAATTTTAAATTTTTCCTTTGATATATTTTTGAGGCAATACAAGGAAATTGAACGTAAACGTTATATTTTGATATTTTACTATATTTTTATATTCTTTCAATGTTTCTATATAAAAGAGCTTTCTTATTATTTTTTCCAATTTTTAGATTATGCTGTATAAAAAAATTAATAAAAATTAAAAATCAATTAAGCATGAAATTTAATTTCACAGTTATTTTAATTATGGTTTTTCTAACACAATTTAAATCAATTTTGCTGAAATTTATGCTTTAATGTAATTTGAGCGTTATCGGTTTTAAGATGTCAGTTTCATTAAAGTCAAAGTCTTCTTGAGCTTGACTATTATCTCTGATTCTTATACCCTCAACGTATAGTTAAGCTGTAGTCAACAATAGCATCAAACCTTTGAAATTTAGTTCAGGTAAATTTAAGTAGGAGCTTTACAAATAAGTAAAGGAGCATCGTTCCAGTAGCTCACACAATCACACATTGAGGATTTATACAAAAACATATGCCTATTAAATAATGAGCGGAATAGTTGAATCAGTTACGTTTTTCTTACTAAATAATGATAATAAGCTTAAATAATAATAACGGCTCTTTAACACATGCTTTTATTAGTGAACTGAAAAGTATATATATATAAATATATAACAAATAAGAAACAAACATAGCAGAAATGTGAAAGCAATATATACAACATACACTATTACACATACATTATTTCAACATTTTTTGACTTTCATGATATTTATATATATATATATATATATATATATATATATATATATATATATATATATATATATATATATGTGATATTTTAATTTTTTAACTTTCCTAAATAATCTTAACGACACCTCATTTTAAATACTTCTGCTTTCATCATAATAAACGCGCTACAACTTTCTTTTCAAATCACGAGTTTCTAAAGGGGAAATTCCCTCTTCTGGGTACTTAAGCGTTCTGCGCATTCATTTCTGCCTTTTTTCATGCCAGCATGTAAGCTTTCAACAACAACGCGCCGCTCGGGCGTAAACTTCTGAATACTGGTCATGGAGCTACGTAAAAATTAAGTAGTGCTTTATCTATGAAGAAATAACGTCTGATGCCTAAATAAAAGAAGATTTAAGCAAAAATGGTCTCTTCTATGTTCAAAATGGACTGCCTTTCACCTTTTTAAAGCCTGATCTTATATATATATATATATAATACTAACTATAAAATATATTCTAAGAAATAAAAATACTAAGTATATATTATTTACATTCAAAACTATATATATATATATATATAATATATATATAATATATATATATATAAAACATTTTCAGATGTAATAATATACAAATCAATAAATTGTCATGATTAATTAAGATAAAAAAATACTATTAAAAGTAAGATAAAAAGACTGCAATAGCCTCAAAATTAAATAGTATCTAAATGAAATAATGCTACTCTATTTATAGTCACAAATAAAAAAAATCAAACAATTCCTAACCTAAACATAATTAACACAAATAGTTGAGATCAAAAGTACTGTTAAAAACTATGTCTATAAATATTACAAAAGCCCTAATAATTAGATAAAATCTATATGAAATAACGTTACCCTATCTGTAAACGCACTTATTCAACTAGTAAAATTGAATATTATGATATATATATATACTTAAAATTGAAATATTATAAAAAATAAGAAAAAGACTATCCAAATTGGAAATCCAATAATTATAATGACTTGGAGATTTGGGGACCTCATATTGTATTACCCTTAGGGTTACGGTGACAGCACCCCGCTAAGCCTAATTATTGGATGGAAGAAAAGGAAGTATTTACCGAATTATTTCAAGATGAGAAGATAAAAGGAAAATTATATATATGTATATATTAATTATTTACTACTTTTCGTCTGTAATTTAAAATTCTTCATTATAAGCATAATGGAATTTTTCCACTACTATGTGGCGCAATTTGCATGGATTTCATTAATTTAACTAAATTAATCATTCAACTGATAATTGAACTCTAGAAATAATTAAATATCTAAATATGATGTCATCAAGAATACATAAGCAAAAAAAAAAAAAAAAATCTGAGCACATGAGGAAATGGGAGTAAAATCGATTAAAAAATCCATCATTACAAATATGAATCAAGTGAAAAAGAAGTGTTTAAATATGTTTGAAAATAAAATATTGCAGATAAATGCATATATTTAATAGAATTTACAAATGGACTAATCAAACCTTTACAAGAGTCTTCGGAGGAAGCATGGATTAACTTGTTTACTTACAGGGAGTTGGAACCCAAAGTTCGTTAACCCTAACCCTGTTACTTCGATGTATCTTTTCTCAAAATCTATTATAGATTCCTGTTTGAAATGTTTTATACAAGTGAAGTACGTCTTTCTCATCATACTGATATGATTTTTTAAAAAATTAAAAAATTCATTTTTTACAATTTTTTGTGTCAAAACAAAAAATGTGAAATTGGCCACTTCGATGTACCTTCTCTCAAAATCTGTTATAGATACATATTTGAAACTTTTTATACAAGTAAATTACACATTTATAATTATTCTGAAATGTGCTTTTGTAAATAACTCAAAACTTTATTTTTTACAATTTTATTTCTGTGAAAATAGGGTAAAACTTCACTATGTCTAATTTAATATTTTGTTAATTTATAAAAATAAAAAAAAGTGTAAAAGCTTTTTTTGAATTTTTTAAAAATCATTTCAGTATAATGAGAAAGACGTACTTTACTTGTATAAAAAATTTCAAACTTGAATCTATAACAGATTTTGAGAAAAGGTACATCGAAGTAACAGGGTTAGGGATAACGGATTTAGGTTCCAACTCCCCTTACAGCAAATCAGTTTCTTAGCTCGAAAGTAGTATTTTGAGATCAGTAGAAAATATTAGATCATATACAAATCAGTAGCAATTTTACAGATTAAACTTTTTTTTAGAAAAACTATTAAGTTTGCTGATTTAACACGTTTTGAAGACAAGTTTTATTTTCCGATACAGTAGAGTCTCGATAATTCGAGTTTTCCATAAATCCGAGTTGGTGAAAAAAATCAGTTTAGCTCCCAAATAATGACCAACACATACACAACACATGAAAGAATTACTGCATCTGGTTTATGTTGTTGTTCGACGGGTCATACGTCCACTGCGCACCCCGAAGCCACCTGTAAAAATTCCCCCTCCCTAAGAAAACGGGATATATAAAAGATCGATATGTAGGAGCAATGTGTTTAAACAAAGAACAATTGACAATTATTTTAAGACATAATTAACCTGCTGATATCAGCAATTATGTTATAATATGTAAGTACGTTTTTCATTTAAATATACTACACTGAAATTTAAAAATTGCTTTTATTTCCATTTATTTATTTATTAAATTTTATGATTTCGATAATTCGAGTTTTCGATAGTACGAGGTAGGCCCGGTCCCGTCTACCTCGAATTATCGAGACTCTACTGTAATTGCAAAAGTATTGCTTTAACAAACACAGAAAAATAATAAATAATTATAGAGATTTGAATGAAAATTTGGAGCAAGTTCTGAAATTAAAATAATTGGTTGTTAACGGATTAAGCATTCACCTAATCTGGTACAATCTTTAGCAAGAGAATATAATAGAATTATTATAGTGAATAAAGAAGGGCCTACTTTTCAGTGCAAAAGATTAAAATTTAATTGATAATAGTGTAACTTGAAAACCCAATTTTATTCACTCGTTTAATTGAATTCCTTTCAACTGGATGGTCACATAACAATAGAGACTTAAAATTTTCGTTTCTGTCTGAAAATATTTAATTTAAAGGTATATTACTGGAAGTTCTCTTTTGTAATTCTTCCATGAAAGATCTCTGAAGCAATTTGTTACTAAGCATTTTATTCAATACAGGATTCACAAAATACCTCTTAAAGGGTAACTCTAAGCATAATTTCTAGTTAAAATTCATCGAATCTACAGATTACAAAATGGTATTTACTTCTCCATATAAATCACAATAATCTTCATTATAATTCAAAACGGTATCTTAGAATTTTAAGCAAAGAATGTCCATTCAAAGGAATGCTGCAATTTTCTACTGTTAGTAGTTGAAGGTTTATTGTAATCGGAAAACCGGCTTCATCGGAATTTGCATTTTTATTCAATTATTCACTGATACGAAATTGTCGATAAACAAGACCAGCTTATAGAATTCATTTGTTGTCCTAATTCTGAGTTTAAGTATGAATATCCAGATTAAATGTAACAAATTCTAAGACAACAATGTTCCAATTGTGAACAATGTTTCTTTTTAACGCCTTCAATGTAAACTATTTTCTTCAAAACACAACATATATTCCTTTATATAAGACACTTGCTACAATGAGAAGTTATGCCATTTCGGAAAAAGAACTTTTTTCCCAATTATTAGCATTTAATGAAAGAGTCAGATTTCTTTTTAACGCCTTCAACGCAAACTATTTTCTTTAAAACACAACATATATTCCTTTATATAAGACACTTGCTACAATGAGAAGTTATGCCATTTCGGAAAAAGAACTTTTTTCCCAATTATTAGCATTTAATGAAAGAGTCAGATTTCTTTTTAACGCCTTCAACGCAAACTATTTTCTTTAAAACACAACATATATTCCTTTATATAAGACACTTGCTACAATGAGAAGTTATGCCATTTCTGAAAAATAACTTTTTTTTCAATTAATAGTATTTAATGAAAGAGTTAGATTTTGAATCAGGAGTAACATTTTTCTGGTTTTTTATTAGAAATATTTTAAAAAGAAATGGAATTCCGTTCGTTACATGAAAAAAAAATTCTAATAAGAAAGGCTGCTAATAATGTAAATGTTCAGTTTGAAAAGTAAAAGTTCAGTTACTCTAAAAACGTCTTTCATTTCTATTGGAAATCTGAATTCTCTTTATAAGGAAGCACCAGAATTACTTCGTCAAAAAGATTTATCTCCGTTATATTTGTATAAAAACTGTTAAAGAACGTGAGAACAATTTGAAGCATAATTTAAAGCTCAAATCATTATAATGTCATAATCTTTAAAGTCATTGCAGGCATTATTAGGCAAAAAGTGCCGCGGGATGTTTCATAAAATTATATCACGTAATGCATTTAAGATGCTAGTACGAATTGTACTGGACCGTATGTAAATTTTAGTAAAATGGACAATACTAGAGTACATGAGTACTATAGCTTTTATTCAGCGAAACGTATTCGTGGTATATTAGTATACTTAGAAACCAATGGGTTCAAAACAAAAAATTTAACTACACCAAAAAAGGAAATAAACAAAATGAGGTCCCGTTGATGTTATGATGAAAAAGGAATGAAAGTGAGCGAAGAAAAATTGAATTATCAAAGAAATCGAGTTTAAAAAAGTTCGATAGCCAGGTTCCACACATATATTTATTGTAAAATGTGAAAATAAACAAGGGAATTCTTTGGAAGAGACTTGTTTATTTTTTTATGTGTTTAGTACAAGGTGCCATAATGGGAGACATGTAGAATATGTATATAAATTTTATCAAAATACTGCGTTCTGAAATAATACTTATAGTTCTTTTTGGAAAATGTACCTGTTAAACTGGACATCAATAGATTTTGTTGAAAACATATTTTAATCAATTAAGTATTGTCAAACGTAAGAACTCCACACCCATTTTTAGTTGTAGCTGTAGAAACTTCGCATATTTCAGACTTTACTAAGAAATAATAGGTGAACACAAAAATAATTTAATTTTATTCAAATTCTTACCTTTCCTTTTCAGTATTACTCTATTTGCAGATAATATTTTTCACCAATATCAGTCAGGGTGGCGAAGAAGTTACATTCATGTCATCTTTTGCCATAATTTTCTGACTGGAATCCTCGTCGAAGTCTGTTGATTCTTGAAATGACAACAAATGCCAGCACTTAAATCGCATTAGACACTTTAAAGAAACCTTGAAGTCCATTGCATTTGCTCATATTTTCATTTTCTACTCTTACTTCTCCACATCGTATTTTTCATTATCAGTTTTGAAGATCTGCTTCCTTGAAAGTGCCGTTGATTCATCTTGGATATAACCATTTCTGGTACTTTGTAACCTTACTTAAAAGTAGTGGGTAGATAATTTCTATATTTGTATCTCTGGCAATTTAAACTTTTTTTGCATTTAGCATTGGGATCTTGGATATGTGTTCCCAACTAACCATTTCGGGCAGACAATTTTCACTTGTGTTTGTTCTTTTTATGTATAATTGTGAACTCCTACAAATAGGGATTGCAATCCGGAAAACCGGATCCGGTATCATTAGACGGATCCGGTAAATTAAAAAAATACATGAAGCCGATTTTTTGAAAAAATACTAGCGTTGTTGCAAGAGTAGGTACTTAAATGCGTGGTGTGTACGAGTCGTTCGACGCTGACTCACCTGCTTCACATATAGACATTCTTATTGTTCAATTGATAGATGAATTATGTTTATGTTGTATTTACGAGTACGAGGATGATTTAAGTAGATAATTAGACTTAGAAATGAATTGAGTAACGATCCATATTTATGATTTTTCTTTATAATACGACTTTCTACTTACATAGTGACCGAAATAACGTTTTAAATTGTAAGTATGCACCTATTTGTGTTGCATTGCAGATACTAGTTTAAAAGTTCTAAAACAAGTATGCCACTTTTGAAACCAATTTAAAATGAAAACAGGAATATTAATATACTTACAGAATAAAAAAAATATGATGATGATACAAGACGAACTGATGATACATTTACTATGCCGAAAAAAAAGTTGTAAGACTAGAAATGAAAAATATCTTAGAAAGAGTTGTTCAAGATGATAGCTTTAAAGAAAACGTAGATAATATAGTAGAAAATAACTCAGATTCATCGTCATTGAAAAGTAATTTGACATTACAGAAAGAATTACAGATGCAAATCCAGCAAGATATGAAAACCTAGAGCATAAATACCAAAAAAAAAGAGTAAAAAAATATCGCAATTTTTGACCATTTCAATGGCCGCCTCGAGGAAGATTCTCCAATCAGCGCGCAGCTATTGCTCTTCGAAACTGCTGGTTGGTTTAAAATTATGAAATTCAAAGCTCCATAACTCAGTCCGTTTTAGTCGTAGTGGGACAGCAGTAAAGCCATATCTGGCTCTTGCTCTATTGAAACCGAACACTCACTGACCCACTCACATTTGACAGTTAATAGTCCCGCCAAAACTTAGTTCAAAAAACAAAATTCGTTAAACCGCATCAAAATCACGAGAACATGGCTTCCTTGTTCCAGTGGCCAAGACAGGCATTAAAATTATGGTTTATGACAATTGTGCGTAGGGTTGCAAACTGATGAATGGTCTTCACAATCCACAAGGTGCCACATCTAGAGAATTGTTAAATGTGAAGAAGTTGAATTAAAAGAAGAAAACAAAAAATAACATTCCGCCAATTAATGGAAAATTAGCTTAAATTGTAGACCTTATGATATACCCTAGAGGAGTTGATTATCAATCTAACTACGAGACATCGAGATATTTCTCTCAACAGCACTCTATAACTTTTTAAAGACAACTGGACCACACTATACTAGAGGGAGGATTAAGATTTGCAACCATCATCTGATCAATCATGGTGAGTGGAAAACGCAAAATACATTTGCTCAGGCTGCAAGTTTTGCTAATGATTCTATTCATAACACAACAAGAATAGAACGCATCCTCCGACTCCAAGTCATTCTGTGTTCATTTCGGATCGCTTATAGAACCAAATGCAATAAATTTTTCAACTGCAGAATTTTGTGATATCTGTTTTACATTGTCGTAAGAAATGCTAGCTTCGTTTAGCATGATTCCAAGGTCTTCCTAACCCTAAATGTATTAACTTTTTAAAACTCCAGATTTGTGTGATATTTGTTTTACACTAGCATAGGAAATGTGAACTTCAATAAGCATGATTCCACTGACTTTCTCACCCATTTGAGGTGCTCGATTATATAACTTTTATGACATGCAAAACATAATATATCGCTTCTTTTCTTTTCACTATACAAATACTAGGATTTAACTTCGCTTTGAACTATTCTTTCATATCCATGATATGTGTATTACGTTTTCATAGTACGCATTCCATACTTCAAGCTTCTAGTGAGTGGGAAACTTGAAAGTTTTCTTTTTCTCAAAGCAGAACCTTTATTCCAAGAAATATGGGAAGCGTTGTCACAGAGGACAATAAACGGTTTCCAGTGACGACATTTCTCTTGAAGTCTCTGAAAGTATTCAAGTCTGTTTTAGAATTGCATTGTTTTGCGCGCGTTGAATGAAAGAACTGCGAAATAAATTCTCCGGAATAAACTGCATTCGTCGTATCTTCCGACAGTCTGACCTAGATGAACAAACTAGTCTCCGGTGAATTGAACACAGGATTTATGTTGAGATTTTTTACATTGTTACTATTGACTGCACTTTAAAGCTTTTTCATGCTTATTTGCAAAGCTTGTATCTATCGAACATATTTTGTAAAATTAATCAAGTCTGTTATAGTATAAAAGCATAAAACAGACTTAGTTGGAAAAATTACCTTGGTTTTTGTTTGAAAAAGATTTTTCAATTTCAGTACTTCTAAAAGATCTGCTACAGTGGTTACTTCGGGATACATTTTTTAGAAAATCCTTTCGCATTAAAATATTCGTTTAAAATATTCCGTCGCGTTTAAAATATTCCAAGGTAAAGGGAAAGAGGAATATGCAGTTTTTGTATGAATATTTACTCTTGTTTTGTGGTTGCCTCATCATATTACATATTTGCCCCATTAGAAGTTGAAAGTAACAAATTACATTTCCATGCTTTTATATAAAGTTTTAATATCATTTTTAAATGTAAAACTTCCATCAACAAATATCGACCTTAATGACTAAATTAATCGAATTATTTTGCTTCTAGCCATATACAGCTAAAATATACAATTCGATTAAAGTTGCGATTGTGATTGTTCTGGTATTGATAAACTAAGGTAAAAATCACGTCTGAAAATGCCTTTTCGTGTTTCTTACAAAATTTCTTTTAAATTCCCCAGAATGATACTTGCAGATAAATTTTAAAAAATTGTAGAGATAATTTTTCGTTTTTGCACTTTTTGGAATACCTAATAGTGCCTGAAACAGGAATACCAGAACCACTTTGGCTATTTTTCAATAATAGTTCCAAATGTTTGATACGTAATCATAATTTTATGTACTTTGTAAACTGTATTCACAAACAGATCTATATTTCAAAACATGTTGTAAATATTAATTTGTTTCAATAAAATATTATGGTACAGTTTTGCATTGATAAAAACTAATTTTAATTGGAAAATCATTAGATATTTTTATTATTATATCTTTAACTTTATGTTCTGTAACTTCAATGATGAGAACGGTAATCAAATTTAGTATCACTGAATAAAGTTTTGCTCCTATTTCGAACTGATATTTAATAGAAATTTGGAGCTAAATCTTCTTCACACTACATGTTTCAAGTTATGCATTGAGGACTCAAGTAAAATTTATCTTCAGTTTTCACAAATGTACAACTGTCCCTATTACTCGAATAGAATGAAGCTTTATTAGTAAGAGAAATTATTTTCTAATCCATAGGAGTAGAAAACAGTTGGATTGGATAGTACCTTTCTTCTCATTTGATTCCCACTAATTAGAAAACTAATTTCAAATTAATATTTACTCAGTAATATCGAAGATGAAACAAATTCTCAATCGCTAACCAGACACGCTTTCGATTAGTTGCTAAACTTCCCAGAGCCTTTTGCCCGATTCATACATGGTCCAACAAACACTCTATCTTTCAGGTTTTCCAGCTTCGACCAACATTTCCACGGACATCTCAAAGCGAGTACCGTCTGCGATAATCGATTTCTTCCTTGACGATTCATTTATTATCTAAAAAAGAATCGTTCCAATTTTCATTATAATTCGTTATTTAATTAAAATGCTATTTGATAAGTTTCGCTCCTCCTGATTACAACGCATAACCAATTCTGAAGCACTTGTCCTTAATTCGGAACCGTATTATGTGCCTGCTTGGTATATCTAAGTTCATTATGTTCCAATGACACCAGGCGACGAATCCAGCCAATCTAATTCTTTAAAGGACTTGTTTCGAACGAACAGAATTTGACGTCGCGATGCTAATAAAGATATATACAGGGTGAGTCTAAATTGTATTTACAAAATAAAAGGGGTGATAGTAGCCATCCAGACGAGCATTAATTACCATGGAACATAGGGTCGCATTCTACTCTGAAAGACAGAAAAGAGTACGATTAGAATTTCAGCATGAACTTACAACAGTGTTGGGAAAGCGAATGAACGACACCAAAAATTGCACAATCTGATTTATTGATGAGAGAGAAACTCACAGCAAGTGTTCAAAGTGGCGGCCACGCGTGTCGTTGCACAGTTCACACCGGGGAAGGAATGACTGTCGCACCCTCTCGAAGATTCCTGGTGTTGTGTTAGTTTTGTCTGCGGCAACATCGATTCTCGCTACGAAATCTTCAACCGAGTTCACAGGCATCTCGTACGCTTTCATGTGCCCCAAAAGATCCAGTGGGTTGAGGTCCGGTGGCCGAGAAGGCCAAACCACAGGTCCGCAACGTCCAATCCATTGTGCGGGATCGACCAGCGATCTTGCTTAGGAGATATGCTACGTAGGCAGGTACAAAACGACGTCAGAGGCGATGACTTGTTCATGCTTGACGCGTTTCGACTTTACTCTTTTCTGCCTCTGAGAGTGGAATGCGACCCTATGCTTCATGGTAATTATTGCTCGCCTGGATGGGTACTATCACCCCTCTTATTTTGTAAAAACAATTTAGACTCACCCTGTATATAGGAGATCCTGATTCTGTGTCTTACAACTTGACGCCGGCTTTTTTGAAATTGCACAACTCTATAGTTGAATTATTAACAACCATCTTATTTTCCTTATAAACTAAAAACAATAAAAACTGAAATTAATGTGATGTTAAACCTCCGCCGTATACGCTGGGGTATGTGATGGAGGTTTAATGGATGAGAGAGTCCTGAATATGAGACTCTGTCTAGTATTCAAATGCAGCCCATCTTTGCTTCTAGAATTCTACAGTAATACTTATGAAGCAGATATGCTGTATTAAAATTATAAACTTCTCAGAAACTTATAAGTTTCTTTTAAATTTACAAAGCTAATCGAAATAAATTTAGTTTTATTTTTGGTTGAAAAATTGCAAGTGGCAATGCGTCAAAGTATATGTTTCGATACTCAGTACTAGTCATGTGGAATTCAAAAAATAAAAACTCTTTATATTCTAATAACACATTAATTATTATTATTAGCCATTATATTATTTAACTATTATGTAATTACTATATTGTTTAACTTTTAACCAGTTATTTATATTCTAATAATATGCTAACTGCTTTCAGAAAAAATGTTTGAGAAGACTGCTTTTAATCTTAAGTATACAAGAAATGAATTTTGAATTATTGTTGTATGTGATTCATAAATGTAAAAATGCAATAAAAACTGAAACAAAATTAATTATATATTAAAATTTTTTTATCTACCTGAATCCAAGCCATATTTGAAACCTAAAAAATGTAATTTATAATCATAAGCTGAAAAATGTGTTTTTATTATTTCAACATTTCTAATTAATATAACCTTTGCCGAATGCTCGAATAAGTAATCCAAAAATCATTGCATTTTTAAAAAAGTACCCCTTATCACAAAAGCATTAATACCAAGAAGATTTTTAAAAATTAAATTAGTACTAATTAACAGAGAAAGATTTCTTTACTATTTTAATTAATATGAATTTCTGAACACAAATACATTCTAAATTTAAAAATGGAAGTATAACTAATTAAAACATATGAGGCAACTAATCCGTCGGAAGATGATTAGTCGCTTCTGTCGACTAGTAAATTATTAACGAAATTGTATATTGATAAAAAATTTTAATTATTTTTTTACTAAACACTTCGCTTAAAAACGTATTTAAGTTTGTTTAATCAATATATTTAATTAATTAAATTTAAATATTAATTCAATAATGATACAGACTGAGCGTATAGAAAAACAACTCAGAAGCTATAATCCTGTCTGCAGACATTATTGGCAGCATTATGGAACATAAATTTATCATTATTATAAAAACAAATTAATCAAACATATAATTATTCATGTTTTAAATATAAACTAGATAATTTAGATAATTAAGTTAGATAATAATAGATTATTAGACATAATTATGTAAAGGAAAATATATTCGTAAGAATTAGCTGCTTTAATTATCAGTTATAAATTGAAAGCTTAAATAATATAGATATAGCATACACTCTGGAATCAATTAAGTATTTTTATTTTCTTACTTATTTTTAAAATTTCTCTTTAAAGCTAGTATAAATTTAATTATAGTATAAGTTTATATGATTTAATTAAAGAAAGGTGAAGTATATCACTGTTTTAACACTTTCACATCATCATCGTTTTCCGATCATTGTTTCAACATTATTCAAAATTTCGGAAATCTGCAGAAGTTTAAAAAATATTTATTTATGTTTACTTATACAAAAATATGCAAATATACTTGGTTACAATACACAGATATGTCAATATAG
This sequence comes from Araneus ventricosus, assembly GCA_013235015.1. Classification (NCBI taxonomy): domain Eukaryota; kingdom Metazoa; phylum Arthropoda; class Arachnida; order Araneae; family Araneidae; genus Araneus; species Araneus ventricosus. The sequence goes on along the minus strand of BGPR01001860.1, from coordinate 109,948 downwards.
ATGTTTCTAGACACAAACACGTCAATATGTCAATAAATATGTTTTTTAAGGTTTACAGCTAGGATTCTAAATTACTAGAACCAAGAAATGCCTTTTCCGATATGTTTGAGAGGAAAATATAATTTTATTTCGTCATATATTATACATTGCCTTGAAACAAATTTTTTTTTCTAAAACCATTGCATGAGATTCTTTAATATCTAATTATTTAGAATCTCGAAATTCTTCAATTCTGCATAATATGTTGCTGGTTTTACTAAAATAGCTGGATGAATTTGAGCATCTAAGTTAAAAAGTTTGGATATTGCTATGGTTGAGTTTTATGCAGTTGGGCGATGCATAGGATGAGATCTCTTCAAAACATGGTTGATATATAATTTAATCGTTTACTTTATAGTCTTGTCAGAATTAGTAATCTAAATTATTTAACTAAGATATTTCAGAAAAATATCTTATAATGTTTTAACAATGCTTTCATTTTATATGATAGTAATATTCTTGCCCTTTCAGCTTTTATAAATTAAATTTTTAATAATAATTTTATAGAAGGTCTAAAATTTCAAAAACAAAATGAAAATCCTAAATCACATACATAAAACTTAGAAAATCTGTTACCTCTGTAATTGTATATTGAAAATTATCGCTAGAAAACCGCTATTTTTACGGTTGATTAATTAAAAAAGCTAATAAAACTCTTTATGTAGTCCACTTTTTATAAATAAGCCTTATAATATGCCGATTTACGTAATAAATCAGTTTTCAGTAAGACTTGAATCAGTTTTTTATTAAATGAATTGACTCTCTATGCATATATTATTATTTAAATGAATTATGCTATAACTTAAAAGTTTCTCAAAAATTTAATACTTGGGGCTCAATATTTCATATCCGTTTTAATCACTTTCCTTTCAGTTAGATTTGGCAGATTTTGCAGTCCTATTTGTAATTTTAGAAAAGTTATTAAAAGTGGCTTTTAAATTTTATATATGTACGTGCGCATTTACTTACTTTTAAAGGTGAAATTTTATTCTTTTGTATTAATAACGTGGAGTTTTTTAATTTTGTTCAATAGCTTATATTTTGGGATTTAGTTTCATGCCATTAATAGTCATTGGATTGTGTGAATAAATTCATTACTTTTAAACAACTTTATTTCACATGACTTGTTTCATTTTTGTTAAGATGGAATATTTTAATCGATTTTTTACTCACTTCCTCATGTGTTAGTGTTCAAAATTTTCAACATCTCTGTGTATTCGGTCCTAATGCACTGTCTTAATATTTTCAGAATTTAATTATCAGTTAATCGATTGATTCAATTCAATTTTATTTCACGCGAGAGGCCCCATCTTTTAAGAAATGTGGTATGAAATTGATTTCAAGATTGCGTAATATTTCTAATAATAAATTACAAATGAAAGGCAAACAAGTAAAACATTTTTCAAAAAATTTCGACTTTTTAATTCACTAACCAAAATGTAATTTTTAGAATGTTTTTATTAACTTTATTTTTAATTGATTTCAAGATTGCGTAATATTTACAATAATACATGACAAATTAAAGGCAAACAAGTTTAAAATATTTTTCAAAAAATTTAGTCTTCTGAATCAACTAACCAAAATGTAATTTTTAAGAATGCTTTCATTAAATTTATTTTTAATAAACCTCAGAGAAATGCTTTATTCTTTAATCAATTAGATAAATGTTGGGTATTTTTAAAAAAAATATCAACTCAAATTATTTTTGCTTTTCTCAGTAGCAACATAGCCAGCCCAACAGTTGCTTATGTTCCATTACTTAATTCAGATGAAATTTAAACTTATTTAAAATTTATACTTTTAAAAATTCAGTTTCAGTTGCATTTTTATGATTTTAGGATTTCAAATAACTGTTTGCATCCCGAAATAAGCTGTGACGGATTTTTTTCTCCATACCATAACTATAACAAGCTTATCACCTCAACCCCCTCACTGTTTATAATTCGGCGAAACTCATTAGTTAGGAAACAAATGACTCCATTTACCGCCCCAGCTGGTTTATACTTTTAAATATTCAGTTTCAGTTGCATTTTTAGGATTTTATGGTTTGAAAATAACTGCTTACATCCCTAAATAAACATTGAAATAAGCTAACTGATTTTTCTCTCCATATCATAATTATAACAAGCTTATCACCTCAATCCCCTCCCTGTTTATAATTCGGCGAAATTCATTAATTGGGAAACAAATGACTCAATTTACCGCCGCAGCTAGTTTACACTTTTAAAATTTCATTTTCAGTTGCATTTTTATGATTTTATGGTTTAAAATAACTGTTTGCATCCCTAAATAAACATTGAAATAAGCTGTGACTGATTTTTCTCCATACCATAATTATAACAACCTTATCACCTCAATCCCCTCACTGTTTATAATTCGGCGAAACTCATTAACTGGGAAACAAATGACTCCATTATCCGCCGCAGCTGGGACAAGTGGTTAACCGCTTCGTAATCCTCCAAAGACGACGCAAGGTCCCATTGAATCACTGCTTAATCAAATAAACCGTTGCTCTGACATATATCTTTCCCAGCAGCATTCCTTAAACAGCTTGCGCTTTTCCGAAATAATACCGGCCAATATCGCCCGGAGATTCCTATCCGGCCAAAGGGTCTCGCTGTTAACAATCCGTCAAACTTCGCAATCCCAAGTTATCGAGACAACTAAATGGGATAAGTTTACGCTTTGATGTAGGAGTTCTCTATTCCTTGGGCTTTATTACTGATAACAAATGATCCGTTTTCTCAGTCCGGCGATTCCGAACAAATATTCGCTGTTTCCACCAGGATTCGTTGTCGACGAATCCTGGACCAGTTGGCGGGCTGTGCGATAACCAATAAACGGAGGAGGAGATTTAGGAATGGTATATTTTGTTGCGAAGGTAATTAGAGCGTGGAAATTTAATAAATCCACAGAATCTCAAGCCTAAAGGGGTGTTTGAGCGGAAATTTTGATTCACGCGTGATACTGGATGAATATTAGAGGAAGCAATGTGTTTGAGAACTGGGGGATTCACGCATTATTATTATTATTTTACGTTACGGTGAAGATTAGGGTTGACTGAATTCATGCAGAATGAACAATAAACGCGATTTCTTCATGACTGATACTCGATTGCTTTTCGTTACTTTCTCACATACGAAGTATGAAAAGAGAGAATATTACGCTTTCAAAAAATTTGACCTCGAGTGTTTGCTGGATTTCCTCTTTTTAAACCTTCGTGTGTCCGAAAAATCAATTCTTGGAATTTTGCCTGTTTGACTCGGTAATTCAAAACCGCAAATAGTTAGATGGTTGGGATTTGCTGATGATGGATTACAAGAATAGGTAACCCCAGGTGTTACCGAAGAATGTTACAAATGAATCGAAAATAAGAAACGCACTGTCTTTTACTTCCTCCCTGAATCTTATTTTCAAAGGAGAGTTTGAGATTGGAGACGATTTCATAATCCAATTGTTTATCTCATTATTAACAGCAACAAACTCTCTTATTTAGAAATACAAGAAAAAGACATGCACTTTTCATTCATAATTCTTTAATTAAAAATTCGATAAAAAATTTTGTTGCTTAGAAATCTTAAGCTCGCTTGGTGACTATGGTGATTAAATATACTGCACAGGACATTTAGGAATATTATACAGTAGACCTCGGTAATCCGAACTAATTGGGGCTGCATTCTGTTCGGATTCCGGGGAATTACGATTATCCGGGAAATAATCTTGACATACCAAATGCAATAGAGTATTAACTCTAGGTGCTCTGTGAAAGCGCACGGAAAGAGCAAGCGGCGATTCGCACGGTACTGTGGCAAACAAGTTGAGGGTAAGAAGAAGATACCTGAGTTTAGTTCTACTAATTAATGTGCTGTATTCATTCTAAAGACCATTTCAAATACTTCTTTTAAGTTTGGAATAAACGTTAGCTTTGTTTCTGATTCGTAATTGTTATTTTTTATTCATATTTTAGTAAGAATTATTCAGAAAATTAAAAAAACGTTGTTCGGATTATCCGGAATTTCGGATTACCGGGGTTCTACTGTACTTGTATTTTGCTTCTGTGATTTAATAAATCCACATTAACTAAGGAGCATGAGCGTAGTTTAAAAAAAGTTTCGATTTGCAAGTGATAAAAGATAACTCTTTGAAGAAACTACAAATTTTGCATGGATAGCAAGTAGAAGAAATATTGAACTGTTTTAGGAATATCCTATCCCACTGGCCAAGCTTGACATTTAACTTAATGTTTAGTAGATTCAGGATGATTGTGAAATGGGAATTTTTATGATTCTTGTATAAGTATCATATTTTTTTTTCATTTCACATAAATTAGGTGATTTAAGCATTATTATGTGCAAAGCTAACTAAATCATAAATAATTCTATAGTGTTTTAACGATTACTAAATAGTTTGCAATTATTTTTCTGGAAACCTTAGATAAGAACGGGCTAAAATAGATATGTACTGAAACAATATGAGGAGCCATGGTGGCCTGGTAAAAGCATTTTTTGGAGTTCGCTGGTTAGAGAATTGATGTAGTTGATTTAAGGTATCCGACTGGTTTAAAATCGTCGTTTCTGATGAAATTATCAAAACAATTTATGACTTAATTTTGTAGCCTGTTTAATAAGCTTTCTAAAACTGTCTCACTTTTTACTCTACGTGAATTAGAAATGGAGTTACAGGTGTTTTATTACCGAACTGTAAGCATTATTTTATATTCCATGAAAACTTTAATTGTGTTATGTGTAATTATGAAAATGCATGTGTCACCTTTTCTTTAAGGATAAAGCATTTGCCAAACATTCACAAAATGTCTTCTAAAACGTTCACTTTCAATATCAATTACATAAAATTTTCATTAAACAATTTTAACGCTGAAAAGAGAGATGTAGGACAGACAGAAAAAGTTAAAGCTAGATTTTCGAAATGAATTTAAATTTAATTTTTTGAAACATCCATATATACATTTAATAGTACAATTTTGGTGCCCAAATTTAACTTTCAAAACGCATATTTATCTTTAAACAACATTTCATATTACTAGAAGAAAAGCATACTAATAGAAAAAGAAACTGAAGAAAACACTGAATGACGGCAATCTGAAAAATAAGTCATTATTTCCCGAAATCATTGTTTTTTACTTTAAACTTTTTAAGTCCTAAAAAGAGTCTAAAATCCATTGGGTAAAAGAATTCGCTTGATAGCTTTATTGGCTGTAGAATGAAAAAAAGTTTTTTTTTTTTTAAATCTACAATTAATTTTTGGAGGCTGCGGTAGTCTAGTGGTAAGGTGCCAGCATCGGAGCCGGAGGGTTCCAGGCCCGAAACACGATGTGACCGAAGATGCGCCATGTATTGAGCCTGCTGCACGCTAAGTCAAACGCAGGCTGCCAAATGCCCCCCGCCGGTATGGAGAGGGAGTGCCAGCTCAGGTGTCGTTCTCGTTATCCAAATCACGAAGTCCGTCCTAAAATAGCCCTCATGTTGATTTAACCCTCTGACTCCTAAGCCGGCCGTAACCGGCCATGCAACTTCTACACTAGTGGGGCGGATTTCGGTCGGTTGATGTTCCGAAACGGGGGGAAGGCAGTTGGAAGAGTGGTCATTAAAGGGGCCCTTAGGGGTGAGATGAAAGGCCTGCCATTCATGGAATATAAGTGAAAAAAATCGCATGAAAGTGCTTTTAGCCCCGATTAAAAAATACCCTAAAATTCTGGTAATTTCAAAATAACTTCAAAATTTAATCTTCTGATTTTAAATGTTTTTATTTTAACCAAAATGTGTGATGTCACGTTTCTTGTTACCCCCTCCCTCCCCCTTGTCACAAACTGTCCTGTTCACGAACCCCCTTCCCCCCTCCAAGCGTGACATCATTTGTGGACGACCCTAATGTGCATTCGTAAATTGAAGAAAATGCAGGAATTTATGAATGCTCAGCCGGTGGACATGCCAAACGGGTCGCAAGAAACTCTACCCCCACTGTCAATGTCCAAGAAAATTTGTCGAAAATTTCGGCAGTGTTAGCAGTTGTGAAGCGTTCATGTTGTGAATGGTAAGGGTTTTGAGTAAATATTATGAAACTGGGCGTGTGTACTGCAGTTTAGGTATAAAGTGTTGACGAATAAAAATTTTTTACCCGTCATTCGTTTGTCCTATCTGCATCTTCGTGTATCCTCTATCTCATCAGGATTGGGTTTCCTGCTGATTCGTGTTTTTTTCACTTTATACCTTCCCTGTGAATGTGTAAATTGAATTTTTAATCGCCCTGTATAAAACATACAAAATGTATCATAAAATTAATATATTAATAAAAACAGAAAAAAATGAATATCTTGGCAAAATGGATGAAACTTCGAGAACATTTTGCTTTTCCATTATATTTTTTAAAAATCATAAGGTTCTAACGAATTAATTGAAAATTTATTAATGCATTTAGCTGAATAGTTTTCCTTTGCAATGTAGTGGCACTTTGTTCTTTTGTAAATGGCAATGCAGTGACTTTAGGTTTGAAAAAAACATTTAGGAAATTCACATCTATTTTAGGTAGATTCCTTATAGGAAATCTACCTATTGCAATGGTTCTCAAGACACGACTTTCGGAAAGTTTCTGCAGATCTTCATCGATCATGACCCCTAGAACCCAAAACCACCCTTCGTTAAAAAGTTTATAAATATATATATATATATCAAAACAAACTTATAAACACAAGACAAAAACTCAAAAACAGTCAAATTTTCTTATATATATAAGTAGGAAGGAGTGATTTTGATTTAATTTTAAGCAGCCTGGGATATGTTGTAAGGATAGTAAAATCCTCGGTCGAGTTCGTAGATGGGCTATCCAGCTCAAAGAGGGTGGAAATTTTCATTTCTCTATGAATCCCCTATAATTGAAAATAGAAAGAAAATTCAAATTAGGCGAATTGTCGCCTTATCATAACAAACAATTTTTGTATTTACACTTTTTCGATAGCTACAAATGCTTAGAAGTTATGAGCTGAAAAGTGATTTTCCCACCCTTCCCCTGCTTTGCCCCTAACTTAAAGTACGTTTTAACCTATGCATGTTACCCCTCGTTGGAAAGCTCTCGGCATTTGCAGTCTCTTCCACCTGCTTTCATTCTTGCAGCTCTAATCCTTATGAGGATAGAGGGCGAAATGTTCTTTTCCGTATTAGTATTAGTAGACACGTATACATCTAACGCTTTTGCCCATGTTATCTTGTGAACAGGGTAACAAGAGTAATTTTTATTAGATTTTAACCGGCGAGAGATATGTTGCAAGGTCGGCGAAAATATTGGCCGAGTTTGTAGGGCTAACCAGCTAAAAGGGGGTGGAAATGGTGGGGGACTGAAAATTTCATTTTCCCATAATTCCTTTACGATTGAAGATAGCATGATAACTAAAAATGTTCAAATTATTGCCTCTTTATAATAAACAACTTTTGTATTGAAATTTTTTTGATACCTACAATTTTTCAGAAATTATGAGCTAAAATGCCATTTTCATTCTCCTCCCCTATTTTATCATTTCCCCATAGTTCTGTTACGAATTTTTAGAAAAAAATTCAATTAGGCAAATTATCACCTTATAACGAACAACTTTTATATTAAAAGTTTTTGTGAGCTAAAATTGCTTAGAAGTTATGAGCTGAAAAACGATATTCAATCCCCCCCCCCAATTTATCATTTCCCCATTACTCTGCTAAGATCGAAGATAGAAAGAAACTTTCAATTAGGAGAATTACCACCTTATCATAACAAACTACTTTTATTTTGAAAGTTTTTTGACAGCAAAAATTACTTAGAAGTTATGAGCTCCCATCAGCTGCATTCACTCCCACTTTTTATACGGTAAACAAGCTGATATATCTGGCTATGCTCCGGATTAAATGCTTTCATGTCTAATATTTCTAATGTAAAAACTACTATTGTATAAAAATTATAATGCACAATTTTTTTCTTATCTGAAACGTTTTTAATTAAAATGGGAATATCAATTGAAACAAACGATTTTTAAAAACATCCGTTTTCTCCATAAATTATTAGTTGTTATATAGCTACTCAAATTTTGTTAACAATTACTAAAGTAAAAGAAAGGTTTCAATGAATATGTTGAAACAATTAAATTAACTAGTTAATTATACATCAATTTAAAGAATGAAAATAAATCAATCATTAGTTGGTTCCGATATAAATTGTTAATCGTCTATTTTTAAAATTTTCTTTCAGCATTCGTCCAGAATTCTGTGAATGTATTCTGGCAACTATATATATATTTGAATTATGCTTGTTCTTCAACAATGAAGAATATTGTTGGGAATTCTGTATAAAATAATTTTTAAAAAATATTAAAATGAGAGAAACAATTGTATAGAAATGAAATTTTTGTCACTGAAGGCGTAAAAAATAGTTTCGTGAGATAATGTTTTCCAAAGATATCGCGAAAAAACGATTTGCTTAATTTTTAATTAACTGAAATTTTAAGTAACTTTTGGGCTTTGAAAATTTGAAGGGGAACTTTCTCTTGTGCTAACTCTGGTTGAAACCAGTCCAGTGGTTTAAGAGGAGATGTGGATCATACATACATAGACACAATAATTTTTATTTAAATTAAGATAATTATTAGATAATTACAAGATTAAGATTGCTGGCATATATTATAAGCCATAAAAAGGTTTTAGTGAAGATTATCGTCAAAATTAATTAAATATTTAATTGTATTTAAGTAAATACTTCATTTTAATTCATCAAACAGTTAATTTTAATAGTTAATTTGATAATTAGTTAATTTGCCAGATTACTAACCAGATTAATTTGATATTTAACTAAACATGGCTGCACCAAGATTTGTTTAATAAATTTAATACAAAATAGCTAAAAAAGATATATAAGAGTTCTCTTTATCCTTTTTTATATAGAAAAACATCTAATTAACTTTAAAATTGTTTTGGGTGTTTTCTGCCTGAGTATTTGCTTTTAACTGTTGATGGAGATTTAAATTTACTGGTCAAAATGGCTGCATTGATATCTGTTTGCGTTTTATTCGTCGAATTGAGCGGACTGTATTGATTATTTATAATATATGATTTATTTACATATATACAGGTTGTTCCAATATATACAGATATAAATTCAATGGCTGCTGCCTGTTGGCATAAGTTGAATATGCTCATGCAAGAGCCAGTTGCGAACAAATACTAAAACAATCTTGAATATGTATAATCCAATGCGTTACTCATGCGGTAGAATAGATATGCGTTTCAATATCTAATAAAAAACATGATGTGAAATACATAGGCAAACTCCGATGCTCATACCACTTGCAGACATGAAAACCAAACAACTTCTTCTAATTCTGACAGAGATGCAGGATGGCGGCGTCAAAGGGTTGCTATAAATTAGAAAAGGGGCCAAACTAGTAGTTGGAGCGAACAATACCCTATGCTTTAAACACACATATTAAATTTGGAACTCACAATGTTTAATATTTTTTATTTTCTTCTGTGTTAAGAATTTAGTGACTATTATCTCTGTAACCAGGGGGTTCTCTAAATGAGCCCATTCTAGTAATGTTTAAATGTTTCATGTCATGTGATTTTAGCATATGACAAAGCAACGTTCGCACAATTATATGGTAACCTAGATTAAATAAACTGATTTTTAAATCTAGAGTAGTTCTTCATCCGTGTCAAGTGTCAATTTCTTGTCACTGTTTCAGATAGGCTGGCTTAATGTTATCTAGGAGATATTTGCACCGCTGAGTTGTTTATTTCTTTATGACTCCTACCTGTTGAATGATTATGTGCTGAGATATTAAAAAAATTGACCAATGTACTGACCGAAAAATCTATCATAACTTTTTGGAATGAAAAATGGAATGATAAAACCTTGATGTAGTAAAAAAATTAAATGCCATGAAAGCACAGAATCGCAGCGTAAATATTGCAATGTGTAGAAACAATAAAGTCATTGTCTATGTCTGTATTGATCAATATGTAATATTTCATTACTTTTGTAGCATTAACGTAAAGGAATCCTTTGCCTTCAAGCTTGTCGAAAAGGGATTTTTTTAAATAATACTGGAATTCTTTTAAATGCCTGTGCGAATAATGTAATATCATTAGTCCTCTCCAAATTCAATTCATAATTGAATGTCTAAGCAATTCGTTAATAACAATGACATTTCAAATCACAGATGAAAATAAGTTTCAAAGTTTAATTTAAATGCTAATGCATTTTCCCTTCCAGCATTTCTTTGTATAATCCATAATTGGATTTTCTCTCATTTCTTTTATAAAAATTTCTGCCATCTTTAAATTCGTGGAATTATGTAGAGATACCGATATTGCTTTCTGTAAATATTTTGATCAATTAATTATTTGAAAAGAATAGTTAAAACAACACAATTTGTAACATGCCTTCTTAAAATATTTCAAAATTCGAAATGCAGTAATTATTCTCCAATCGAATAACAATTCTTGACCAATTTTCGTGACAGTTTCAACAGGCTTCATTCTCATAAAGTAACTAAATTTTATCAGTTATTGAAATAGTTCATACTTTTCAAATTTGCTGAATCGTTAGATTTTGGCTCAATGGTTTCAGATATTGATAAAAATGTAATCCTATTTTATAGAAGTCAATTCAAGAATAAGTGATTTACGTGAAATGTGCCACATAGATTATTGATTTAAAAATGAGATTTTCTCCAAAATTTCTCAATCGTTTTCTTTTAGGTCTTTGGATTCAAATATTTAAAAAGAGTATTCAAAGTTTAATGTAGTCAGTTCAAGCTCACGTGATTTACATGAAACGTGCCACGCCAATTACTGATATATAAAAAAGTCCCTTTTGGCAAGCTGGAAGGCAAAGGTAGATTCTTTTACGTTAATTTTACAAAATTAATGAAATATTACATTTTTGTGTGTGTGTGTGTGTGTGTGATCAATACAGACATAGCCAATGACTTTATTGTTTCCACACATTGCAATATTTACGTCGTGATTCTGTGTGTGTGTGTGTTTTCACGACATTTACTTTTTTACTATATCAAGGTTTTATCATTCTACTTAAAAGGTTATGCTAGATTTATTGGTCAGTACTTTGTTCCAATTTCTTTTATACCCCAACACAAAATAATTTAACATGTAGGAGTTATAAAGAAGTAAACATATCAGCAGCGCAAATATCCCTAGATAACATTAAGCCAGCCAATCTGAAACAGTAACAGAAAATTGACACTTTACACGAATGAAGGACTCTAGATTTTAAAAATAACTTATTTAATCTAGGTTACCATATAATTCTGTGAACATTGCTTTGTCACATGCTAAAATCACATGATATTAAACATTTAAAAACTATTAGAATGAGCTCATTGAGAGAATTCCCTGGTTACAGAGATAGTCACTAAGTTCTTAACACATAAGAGAAAGAAAATTATTAAACATTGTGAGTGGGAAATTAAATACGTGTGTTTAAAGAGGATGTGAATGCAGCCATTTTGAACAGTGAATCTCCATCGACAGATAAAAGCAAATAGTTAGGCAGAAAATTCCAAAACAATTTTAATGTTAATGAGATATTTTTCAATATCAATAAGGAAAAAGGGAACTATTATTTAAATATCTATCCTTTTTATCTCTATTATATTAAATTCATTGAACAAATCTTGGTGACTTCATGTTTAATTAAATATCAAATTAAAGTAACCTGTCAAATTAACTTTTAGAATTAACTGTTTGATTAATCAAAAATAACTATTTAATTAATTAAAATTAAATATTTTATTAATTGTGACGAACTCTTGTCCAAAACCTTCTTTATGGCTCATAGTATTTATCAGCAATAGTTTGGATTTCTCTTAAAATAAATAAAAGTCATTGCGGTTATGTATGAATTTTCCGCATCTCCTACTAAACCACTGGACTGATTTAAGCCAAACTTCGAACACTTATTATTTAAGACAAAAGAAATGTCACTCTCAACTTTTCAAAGGCCAAAGTTAGTTAAAATTTCAGTTAATTCAAAATTACGCAATGCATTTTTCCGCTATATCTTTGGAAAATATTATCTCACAAAATTATTTTTTCACATACTAAATTTTTTAAAATTAAGTTTTAAGTGACAAAGATTTCATTTCCATACAATTTTTTTCGCATTTTAATATTTTTTCAAAATACATTTTAAACAGAATCCAAAACAATATTATTTATTGTTGAAGAATAATAATAATACGAAGAACAGTTGCCAGAATACATTAACAGAATTCTGGACGAATGCTGAAAGAAAATTTGAAAAGTAGACGATTAACAATAGAATTATAAGGACCAACAATTGATTTGATTTATTTTCATGTTTTAAATTAATGAATAATTAACCATTTAAATTAATTGTTTCAAAATATTCATTAAAACCTTTTTTTTTATTTTAGTAATTGTTAACAAAATTTGAAGTACCTGTATAACAAATAATAATTTATGGAGAAAATTAGCTATCGGCAGTTTTTAAAAATTGTCTGGTTCAATTGATATTCTCATTTTAATTAAAAATGTTTCATATCTAAATAGGAATTTGTGTATTGTAATTTTTATACAATAGTAGTTTTTACATTAAAAATATTAGACATGATAGCATTTTAATCCAGAGAAAAGCCGGCTATATCAGCCTGATTACCGTATAAAAATTGGAAGTGAATGTGGCTGAGGGGATCTTGTCAACAAGTTGTCACATGCATAGGTTAAAACGGCACCCTAAGTTGGACGGTGGGGGAAAAATAATTTTTTAGCTCAGAACGTCTAAGTAATTCTTGCAGTCAAAAATCTTTCAGTATAAAAGTAGTTTGTTATGATAAGGTAATAATTTCCATAATTGAAATTTTCTTTCTATCTTCAATCATAAAGGAGCTATGGGAAAAAGATAAATTGAGGGGGGGGGGGGATTGAATATCGCTTTTCAGTTCATAACTTAGCAGCAATTCTAGCTGTAAGAAAGTTGTTTTGTACTTTGTATCAAAGTTGTTCGTTATGATAAGGTGATAATTCGCCTAATTGAATTTTTTTCTATCTTTAACATAGCTATGGGGAAATGAGAAGTTGGGGGAGGGGATTGAAATGGCTTTTTAGCTCATAATAAGCAATTTTAGTTATCAAAAAAGTTTCAGTAAAGAATTTGTTTGTTATGATGATGCAATAATTCGCCTAATTTGAATTTTCTTTTTATCTCCAATCGTAAGGGAATTATGGGGAAATTAAATTTCCAACCCTCCACCAGTTTTACTCCCTTTCAGCTGGATAGCCCTATGATATCGGCCGAGATTTTGACCGTCCTTACGACATATCCCTCGCCGGTTAAAATTTAATCAAAATTACTCTATTTATCGTGTTCACAAGATATAATGGGCAAAGCGTTATACATATTCATCTCTACTAATAATAATGAGGAAAAGAACATTTCGCCTTCTATTTTCAGAAGAATTATAGCTGCAAGAATGAAAGCGGGTGGAAGAGACTGCAAATGACGAGAGCTTTCCAACAAGGGATAACATGCATAGGCTGAAAGATGATTTAAGTTAGGGGGAGAGGAGGGGAAGGGGGGGAAAATCACTTTTCAGCTAATAACTTCTAAGCAATTGCAGCTATAGAAAAGTTTATATGCAAATATTGTTAGTTATCATAGGAGAATTCGTCTAATTTGAATTCTCTTTCTATTTTCAATTGCAAAGGAATTACGGGAAAATGAACAGTTGTTTTTAGGATGGCTTACTTTCTCTAAATTGCGTGATACATGAGTAGCAAATTGCTAAAAATGGTCAGCAGGTTAGACCTTTGAACCTAGAGCTTTCAAATTTGGCACTTAGCAACTTTTTGGGAAGTAGGAACTTACATATATGCATTGAATTTCACTGAATTATTTTTTAACGTTAAGAAACTAATTTTCATGACTTTAATTAGATTTTTAATTAATTAAAAATTAATCAAAATTTTCACGCTTTTCTTCACTAACTTCATAAGAAATTATCGCACGAAATTCATTTTTAGACCATTTTAAAGTTTTGAAATGTAGCTTATTTAACTTATACAATGTTAATCTGAGTGGGAATTTTAATTTAATTTTAGTACATTTATACAAAATTAATTTAAGACACAATATATACTAATGATTTATATTGCTGTAATGAAATTCAAAACAATTAGCTTATTTAACTGATACAAAGTTAATCTTAGTGGGTTTTTTAATTTAATTTTAGTTCATTTTTAAAAAGTTAATTTAAGACACAATTTGTAGCAATAATTTATATTGTTGTAACGATATTCAAAACAGTTCTTTTTTGTTTCATCAAATTTTTCAGTAACATATTTTTGCTTACGTTAACATTAAGATAAGAAATTGCTTTCTTTGTGCATTGACTTCAAAACAGAAGTTTAACTTTCGGTTAATTAACATGATAAGGGTGTGAGGCTAGCATTCATTCTGTAAATTACATGATCTAAAAATCGTTACGTACGGAATGCAACGGCTGAAGCGATGAAAACGGACGGTCCAAGCCTAAAACGCTATCATGCTTCGACGTTTAAGAGCAGAGGCTGAAATCTCTTTCAATTTTATTTACCATGCACCAGGCCGACATTAAAAAAAGATGAAATCCGATCGGAACTTTTTTAGCACCAGGTCAGCATTAAGCTCTGTAGAGGCCCTAAAGCACTGCAAATTTCGGGATCCCCTTTCCATTTCCAAAAGCAGATATTTTTTATTGATTTTAATTTAATCTCTGTATAAGCGGTTTTTAAGTAACGCATACAACGACAAATAGAATTAATAAAGCATTTGATTGCGAATGATCTTCAAAAGAGTTGTTTTTATATTTCGTGTATAGAAAAAATAATTAATTTTAATCAAAATATTAAAAAAAATACAAAATTTAAACTTTTTTAACTCATTGTAAATACTCAAATTCAAAGTTTTCCGGGGATGTTGACTTCTCAGTCAGTGGACAAACTGAAAAAAATGGACCTCACTGGTCTGCAATCGACCTTAAAAGCATGAAAAAGAATCCTTTCGGTAATATTCTGAAATTTAAACGACAGCTGATTGAATTTGAGTATGTTCAAATACATGGTATTGGCAAATAAAATGAAAGCAAAAAGTTAGATAACTCTAAAAATACCGCAAAAAAATAACCTCGACTCTTCGGGGCTATCTAAAGTTGCGGGGCACATAGACAGTTGCCTGCTTTGCCTATTTAATAATCTGGCCCGGTTTAGTACACGATGCTGAACGATATCTACCCGATGTATGACATTCTGAGAGTCGTAGAATATCGTGAAATTATCGTAATAATATTTTAGATCATCTGGGGCTGTTAGGGAAAACTCAGACTCACAGAACATCGTGGGACGGAGGGTTAGATATCTTATTTATCATCTACCAAATATTCAATATTAAAAATTGGGAGGTATGCGGCAATATAGGTTTCTTGTAGTCTCAAAAAATAATGTAACTAAGTGCAAATTAATTCATGTAATTTATGTAATTAATATAAGGTTAGTTAATATAACTAAATTAAACTAAACTTAACTTTCCACTATTTATCTCCCAGATATGTAGCAGAGCATGGAACTTTTGCTCTTCAACCCAAAATTTTGTTTATTATACTACACTACCAACTTAAATTAAGAATTTGAAACAGACATTAATCAATCTTTCTATCCGGAATCGAAATCACCTTTGAATTTTAATTACTAACTGAAGTTCGAAATTTATGTACTTTCTATTATTTAGCCTCTAATGCCTTAGATACATTTTTATATCCGAAACAAATACAGAGATTTTGGTGGACGTAGAGCTCTAACCTTATTATTTATGTATGAAGATCACAAATCATATTAAACCGAGGCAAGTATTCGCCCGTTAGCTACTAATAAGCATTGGCTAAGGAAAACTTGGATTTATCTGTATATCGCAGAAAACCTTTAAGAATTAGAATGCGGATGAGGAATCTAATCAGACGATTCTTCACTGAGTTACGGTCCCTATCTTTGGCAACATTTTATTGAATTACGTCGACTGCATTACTCATTCGTCGGTTTGTGTAAGTTTGTATCTCGTCGGTTGGGTTCTCCATAGTTTGAAGAGCGGATTCGTTAGGTGAAGAACCGTTGATTTGGTTGGAATATATCGAGGAATAAATTTATTTGGAATTAAATTGGAGATATATTTCATTACGGTTTCCACTTTCAGCTCTTTTTATTTTAATCAAAAAGTACTTTTTTTAATTTGTTTGGATTTGAATTAAATGAAACATGAAATTCTTGCATACATTTGGAATTGATCTGGATTTCGAAATACGAAATTGGTTTTATATTTTAGGATATAGCATTAGGGTGTATTTGTTGTTCAAACAAGTTGCTTTCCTGCTTTTATTTCTACGAAATAAAATATTTGATTACAAATAATAAGCAAATATATATTTAATTATTCAACTGTGGGAAAGATATATTTTCAATTTAAATCCTAAAATTCTGATAAGAGTATGCTTTTTTCACAATAATGTATAGTTGTCTTAAGATTTTATTTGATTTAAGAATAAGAAAACCGTCTTTGGAGTATTTCCCTGCAATTCAAAAATTCATCTAAAAGCTATGTAATTAAAAATGATGTACAAATTTAAATTTTCAAAATAGAGTTTAGAATTATTATATGTTACGCCCATTTATTGTAATAAATAGGTTTGTAGCTCTGCCGATTACAAAATAATTTATTAAAACAATTCAGAAATCACTGTAAAATATAAAATCTCATCTAAGGATTTATTCAGTTTATATTAAAAGATGAAGTTTTAAAAATAAATTTTGTGTGAAAACTTTTAGATGCAGAATTGGATTTAAAAAGTCATTTATTCAAATAATTATTAGTTTAATTTATATTAGATTTTTAATGAAGTTTTACTTGAAAATAAATAAATCATAACTCTGCCAAAAATTAATAATTTATGGTAAGGTTGCCGAATTTGCACCGATTGGATATTTTAATGTGTAGTAATAGAGAAGTTATTTTAATAGAAAACAAACAATAGAATTTTTTGTAGTTTATTTATCTACAGAACAGTGTTATTAGGATTTTTGCGAAGTTCAGATTAAAGTAGAACTGGTTTCCCAGATTGGAACCATAGTTGATTTAAGCACAATTAATGCAATTTTTTTTTATTCTTAAATCACATCAGCACGCAATGTATGAGCCCAAGTATGACATTTATGCACTGTATCACTTCCTATCCTTCCTTTTTTCGGAACTAATGATACAAATCTACAAAATTTTAGTTTTTGTTCTTTTTGAACCAGCATTTGAAGGCATTTGTGTACTTCTATTGTTTTATTTGCTTTGACTCGTTTCATTTGTGGTTGTAGATTGTGTTAAATATTGTATTGCAGTCACTCTTGAATCATAAAAATACTCGATGTTATTTTCCACAACTATTATGTATCCAACTAGCTTGTACAGGACTCCGAATGACTAACGCATATTGAGAACAAAATAAATTTTAATAAAACACAACAAAGGATTTGAAATAAAGTTAAAGTAAATTATTAAACTCAGATGAAGTGGACATTGCACTGATGAGTCAAAAAGAGAATTCCAAAAGATGACGCACAAAAGCGTTTCATTTTTCTCCTGTTTCACGCAGGCGCGAGATGAAAAGCGTACGCAGAAATGAAGCCCTGTTGCCACACGCTTGTAATAAATGAGGATTGCTATCGGTGGTAACTTCCCTCTGAAGTATCATTGCAATTTGAGATCATTTATTTAACTTCTGCTCCATCTTATGAACAAAATAAACTGGCGCATTTCGACTGTAAGAAATAGGAGAGAGTGGTTAAAACTGGTACCCTTGATTCTGGCACTATTATTTTACCTATCTAGCACAAAGATGCTTAATTACACTCTACTAGTCAAGAAAAAGGAACAATCATAGTGGCTTGTTGTAGCTGATGAATTCATTGATTCTATGAAGGTTTATTTGTTTTAAGACGCCAACTCTCTAATGTTCGTTTTAATTTTAAACTATCCTTACTTAAAAATCATTACAGATGTAAAAACTATATTTAGACCAGATTATTCGATGTTTACTATGGATTTATACCCTATAAAACAATAAGGATTTACTCCGATAATTCCTCGGTTCTATTGCATTTTTATAACCTCTGCACTCGGGGTAAAACCGGGTATTCCAAGTGGCGGAAGGCAGGACACTCAATATTAATGATTCCTCCGATGAAGACGATAAAAACACATCAGACATTGATTGTTTGTATTTTAATGATGTATTTTCTAATTTAAATAAAGAACAAGGGTTAATACAAAGTTATAACTGTCTTAGCTGTGCCCAAGAAAGCCGCAGTGACGCGGAGGAAGAAGACAATTGCTTTACATGTGAATTTTTAACTAATATTCTTAAATTGTCATATAAAATAAAAACGATTGCAACTTTTCTGCTGAAAATCGAGTTTTCCTAATTTCCCATAACTTTAACATGTGTACGCGGTTTTACCCCACTAGTGGTAGTTTGATTTTATAAAAATTTTTGATAAAAGAATTAACGAAACTTGGACTTTTCTGGAAAGATATATTGTACTCAGATAAACAACGAAAATTTTAATAAAATTTGGCAAGCTCTATGTCGAATATTTTAGCTCCAACAGGCCTTCGAACTTTAGCTACCTGGTTTAACCCCACCTTCCCCTATATAAAATTTTATACTAAAATTTATGTTCGATATACAGATACTAATAGAAATCCAAAGTTCCTGAAAAAAGTTCGATATATAGATATATTCCGATATAAAAATATTTTATATATGTAGAAAATTGATAAATAAGGATTAGAATGTTTTTAAAACTTGAACTAGAAGATTGATAAATAAGGGTTAGAACGTTTTTAAAACTTGAACTAGAAGATTGATAAATAAGGGTTAGAATGTTTTTAAAACTTGAACTAGAAGATTGATAAATAAGTATTAGAATGTTTTTAAAACTTGAACCAGGAGATTGATAAATAAGGATTAGAATGTTTTTAAAACTTGAACCAGGAGATTGATAAATAAGGATTAGAATGTTTTTAAAACTTGAACCAGGAGATTGATAAATAATGGTTAGAATGTGTTTAAACCTTGAGCTGATCAGAAATGGGACAATAAAAGGATGATGTTTAGATCGGAAACGATTTATAACTATGCAATTATGTTTTCTTTGAATTGTTTAAATTCGCTTTTTATGAATATTTGAATAATAAAAGAATTACTTTCCAATTATTACTATATTTTTTCATTTATTTAGTATATATTTTATTCAATCAAATAGCAAAGAAGCATTTATTCCTCGGGCTCCTGATAGAAAATTAACCACTACAGAATTAGCAATCTGTTTTCCACTGAAAGGAACATATGCGTACTTTCCACGCATAAGAAACTTTTTAAAATTATTAAATAAACAATCGTTTCAAAAAAACAGTTTTATTTCTATCAATTTCTTTAATTTTAAGTTGCTACGATGGCATAGGTTTATCTCAGATGTTTAATTCTCATTTGAAATCTGTCGTTCTATATTTCAGATAATTTGATAAGCATATGTTCTTAGATCAGAGAGCTAGTTCGTTTATTTGATTTAGAAATTACTACCGTTCATGAGATGATTACTTTTTAAAAAATATCAGTTCTCAGCATGCTAACAGTATTAGTTGAAGTTTGGTAAACAAGTTGAACTGAAAAATTAATTTATTACCTGTATTTCTGTAAACAAAATATACACAATATTAATAATCCTTCCGAAATTATATTTACAAAGTATAATTGTCCTGGCATAATGTTGTAAGGTACAGAACGCTGCAAATGAAAAATAATGTGCAGCATTAAAATGTTACATTAATCCTGTAATTTTTACACACTTCCACTAATTTTTAAACTAAAACCTCGCTTGCATACAGAATTTTAACATCACATATGTTATGGAAATAAGGAAAAATGCACCAAAGAATTGAAAATTGGACTGAACTCTGATTTTAGTCCGTAAGAATGAATTTTGTTAATTATAAATTATAAGTTTGCGTAAAGAAGTCTTAGTTGGAAAGCAATTAAACGAAAAACTATAACGTTGTTAATTACTTTCCTTAAATCTTCTGCCCTAAAATCGCACCAAAATTAAGTAATAAAATAAAAATTTAATTCATATAGCTTAGTACTCCAAACTTTTTGGGGAGATAATTTTAAAAATGCCTCCAGATGAAAATGAACTATTGTAACGGCTCTTCTCTATATGTAAGGTTAACTGAGTGAGCCATTTTGGTACACAGTTTTATCATCATGAATGTAGGTCCGTGTCAAACTTTGGACCAAATCCACAAAAAATATTTCCGGACAAAATGAAGAGGGTTTCTTGAAATGGTAAGTAATTATTTAATGATGACTAAATTATTATATTTACAGAATATTTACATTTTTCAAAGAAAAGAATGCATTTTGCAGGTTCAGCAATACCGGAGCTGGCGAGCTTACTCACTCACACACTGTCAAAAAGTCATCTTCTAGAGGGAGGGAAGCAGCGCCATCTGGCGGATAATTACATTATCTGTTACACTACATTTTTACTTTCTCGTATACGAAGTATACAAAGAGAAAGTATTGCAATCGTCAAAAAATTCGAACTCGAGATTTTGACGAATCTCCACGTTTTAGACCTCTCTAAGTCCAAAAAACACAATTTTGGAATTATGTCTGTCTGTTTGTTTGTGAACACGATAACTCGAAAACTATTAGAGCTACGGGGATGAAATTTGATATGTGATCTTTAAACATAATTTGCAGGTTTCTATCACATTTTGGACAAAAGCCGTCTGCGAGAAGTCTATCTGTCCGCGGTCATGTGAACACTATAACTCAAACACTTGAATAGCGAGATGGATAAAATTTGGTACACAGTTTTATCATCATGAATGTAGGTCCGTGTCAAAGTTTGGACCAAATCCGTCGACGGGTTGCTGGTCTGTCGGGCTGTATAATCGCATACTTGAAAAAATTATATCTCCTAAAGCCTTGGTTTAGATAAATAAAAATTGGTATGACGGTTGCTAACATTAATTATAGATCTGTGCCCAAATTTCGTTCCAATCAGTTAAAAAAAGGCGTCCAAATTGCATATTCAATTTTTTAACCAATTCTCCATGCGCATGCGTACTGGTAGCAATCTCTGCGCACGCGGAAGGATTACGTCACTTTGTCCTTGAGCCGGCAAGAGTGGAAACAGTGTGTGTTTTAACCGGCATGCATCTCTTTGAACATGATTCTTCACTTAAATATTTTACAATCACTATAATCTACAATGAAAAACCTTCTGATAGTCATTGGATTCTGGGTTACAGTAGGTTCAAATTTTTTTATCCACGCGGGAGGAGATGAAACAGCATCTTTTTGGGGAAGTATACGAGAAAGTTTAGGGGAGACCACTCTCGCTTGCTACAAATGGAAGAGAACTATTGATAATATTGGTTGATTTAATTCAATCCAGCAACTCACGGGCTAGTTTATATCATTAACCCCTCCCACCTGGGGGGCACCAAGAGTTCGTGGATATAATGTCGTCGCATAAGTAACCGGGTTCTTGCTCCTGGACTTGGGTGCATTAGTAATGGTATGGCTCGTAAGGCCCATGTCCGAAGACGGGTCGTACCCACGTAAAAAGAGGAGTGGGTCGTCGCATGAGCCGTTCGTAATGGAAAGGGGGCTATTTTGCGGTCGACTTCAGCGCCCGATTTTCTGTTTTGGCGTCCAGTCTTTCATCGTTGACCCGAATGCTACAGCAGTGTAGGGGGTTTCTTTTTTTATTATGTCATTAATCCGGGAGCATAAGCGAGGGATGTCAAACCCTACCACATGCATACTGTCCTACCGCCTGGAGAAAAACCCTGAAAAGGGCTGCCTCAAATAGACGAGTCGAAGAAATACGGATATAAAATTAACCGCAACATTTGGCAAAATAATTGCACTTCCGTTAGGCGAGGAATTCGTTTTCAAACGGAGTACAAAGAGAAATGAGACTTCCGACGGTTCTATCTACGCCAAATGAAATAAAGCCATTTCCTTCACCCCAAAATGCAGTGGAATAGCCCGTTTCCATAACGACCGCCACCGGCATGTCTGGTGTCAAGGCTTTTTTTCGTGGCGGTAAGACAGAACGCCGCCCTATGTCCCCGTGTCTGATGCCACTACTGCACCCCAATCGGTTGGATGGCGAGTTGGATATGGAGGTAGGAGAGTATCTCACCCTCCTTTCCTAAATTACATAGAACAGAAATGTAGTGAAGCTATTCATCTTTTTTCGTGGTCATATTTCCCCATTCACGATTAATTTTCAACTGATATCTCTTATATTTCGATCGTTTCTATGCGTTTGGGTTATTAACCCAAAAAGCACATCCCCG
>BGPR01001860.1:65547-87432 GCA_013235015.1 Araneus ventricosus | reverse complement strand
ATTCTTTCAAGGTATCATTACAAGGCATCATATTCTTTAATTCACGAATAATTTTCAACTGATATATTTCGTTCATCAGTGGTTTCTAAACTTTTGGGTTGTTAAATGGCTCTTCGTGGTTCGCCATCAGGCGTCGTAAGACTCGTGTTACATCTGCACTCCAAAATCTGTGCAGTTTCTTTACTGTAATAAAGATGCCAACTGAACTTACAGGGAGTTCCTATTCCCAACTTCGGGGGTGTATTGTGTGAGAACTAACCTCCCCGCCCTCTGGCGGACGAATGAGCGGAAGAAGGGAAGAAACGTTGAATTGGAGGTGAGACCGACGCTGGGTGATGGAAGGAAGCGAAATGGCGCCTTGCCATGATCGAAGTTTTCCCTAACCATGTTTCGCTCGGTTTATGTTAATTGATATGTTTTAAATGTTTTGCAATGTGTGATGTCCAGTCTGTTATGTGTCTTCTTGTGAGAAATAAATCTCTTAAATGACATATGGTGAAGTCCTGCTTCCCGACAACATACACCATCGGTACACTCGCTTTCCAGAATCGTTTTGAAAGTTCCTTGCAAATTATATCGCTCTTAAAATGATAAAAGCATTGTGCCACTGCAACTGTCATGCTGCGTCCGACTTTCAACTGTATGGTTATGCTAAATGTGTTGCATTTCATCAAACCTGCTTTCACATTTTACCTGTCTATCCATCTCTTTCACCTAATTCATTGGAAAAGAACCCCATGTTGCGGCAGCTTTTTGTGTTCTACTCTCAAATGGACTTGTTTATACATGCCTGACAAATCTTTATAATTTGTCCTTTACTTTAGATTCACCCTTTATAATCAAATCCCACCACTGGGGGGCAACTTCCCATCCACGAGCACGTACATCAGAAGCTGCCGGGTAGCATATTTACAAACCCTACCCTGATAGAACAGAGGCAGGAAATCAGCCAATATCATTGGCTACGAGGGGCAGTGACGTCGTTTTCAGCTCTCGCACGTAGCGTACGGCAATCATAATAAAACAAGAGTCATCCTACTTTTCTCTGTTTTCCTACAGTTGAGCACAGAAAACATTCTTCCGTGGGTTGTAATATTTTTAAGCCAAAGGGTTATTTTTAAGGTTTGTAGTCCTATCAACAGAAACCTAAACTAATTCCAAGTCCGCATTCAATGGCTTGTTTTGTTATAATTTCCATACGCGAGCAAAGAACGACGTCATCGGCTCTCGGCGAAGCGAGCCAATCATATTGTCCGATTTCCTGCCTCAGTTCTATCAGGGTAGGGTTTGTAAATATGCTGCCGGATAAGAGAACGGGATTTCTCTCCCTTGTTGGCAAAACAATAGTGATGTGGCTAGTAAGGCCCATTTCAGATACTCTTGTAATAGGAGGGTCGCCGTCTGATCTTCTGGTAATGGGGGCTAAAAAGTAGGTGGATGGAAAATTCAAAGTGTGGATAGAAAAATCGGCGTATGGTGCAAAATTTGTTTTTGAAGTGTACTAGCATACATGCAAATTTTTTTCATCTTTGTTTAATTTCTTCCGGTGTCCCAAGACACTTAAATATTTGCAAAAATCGATTTTCAAGCAAATTTTGAATAAAAAATAAAAAATGCGTTAAAGAAAGATTTTACAGGGAAAAACGTATAGGGTAGAATGAAAATTATTTATTTTTTATTATTAAATGAATTAAATTATATTTGTTTATATAATATTATTCAGGGACCCACAACTACTTTCTCTTCTTTTCACAATATAACACAATTTTACTTTAATTCGAAGACAAAGATAAACTACGCCACAATCTCGACTTTTCCTAAACAAAAACACATCTCTACAGGGGAAACTTTGGCAAAAGCGTTCTTTTATTCCTCCCTCTCTTGTCTTTTGAATGAGTCAAAATCGAAAAAATGTCAATTTTTAACTATTTGGGGGGCGCTTGGGCCACCAAAAGATATGAATGAATTTCAATAATAATACAAAAAACGTCAACTAATATACTCAAAACAAAACTTTTTTACACGGTGCTAAAGGGAATTTTGAAAATATTTTTTATAAATTTCCAAAAAAAAAAGTCATTTCTAATTATTTTTCGGGCACTTGGGACACTGGAAGATATGAATGGATTTCAATAAGAAAAATATATGTAAACAAATATACTTAAGACATAACGTTCCCACCCCGCGCCATAAGTAATTTTTAAAAAAAGTAATTCCTATACTTTTCGATCCACCCTACTATAAAGCTTTCGGCCAGGTCAGTCAGTATTACTCTGACGTCTAGAATAGGTGGGGTTCTCATTATAATATAAAATCCAAGCCGTTTGTCTATTGCTATCGCAATTTCCGAAATTGATATATTCTCTATATTCATCGCTGTTCTTTTCGGTATTTTCATTGTTATAGAGAATAATAATTATTCCACTGACGAACAGAAAGTGAAAGCTAAGACTTATATCAGAAACGTAAAATCAGTCGTAAATAATTCTTACATTACCGTATTAATGAGTAAACTTGATAATTAACTTTTAATGAGTGACATAAAACTTATATGGAAGCCCTACGCATCTTCCATTCTCTGTAGATAACTGTAATAATTCAAAAAGATTCGTTTGAATGCACAGCATTAATCAATTACTTACTTCATATCTCTCTTTTCCATTAGAGTTTCATTATTTTTTTGTTTTGTTTTCACTGTTTCACACACAAACATGATTATCAAACCATCACTTAAAAAAACATTTTTATGCAAGAATTCAAAATTCCAATTTCAAAGAAATATTACAACGCCAAACTAAAAGAAAACTCTTACAATTTCAAAATTATCGACGAAAACTCATTATCCCCAATATCAACTTCCATTAATAAATAACCTTTTCATCTTAAAGGTTTCTTCAAAATTAATTAAAGAAAACAACCTAACTTACAGAAATTCCATTGTTAATTCTTTACTTAATAATCTGAATAGACACTCTTTCAAATTAAAATACAACAACACTAAAAAATCTCAATCCCAAAGCATTACTTGAGGGTCTTCGTCCATGGTTTATTGTATTGTTTTTCGTCCTTACTTTGAACTCAGACTGATTTCCATTGAGAATTTTAAATTCAATGCAACAACCAACGACATCTTTGTTTTATTGAAAACAATTGTTGTCTCAGCGTGGGCATACAAGATTAATTAAGTTAATTAAAAATGTATTTATTTAGGGAGACTTTTGTCTGGAATTTCTTAATTTAGCTTCTTCTAAAAACCTTGATGGAATTTCAATTTATTACTGATGAATTAATTAATATCAAAGATATATAGAACAGCTGAAGCAAACACAGTGTGAATCGATCGAAAAGGTTCAGCAAGTGTTGTAAGATGGTAATTTTTTCAGTTTTACTCTGAAATTTGATATTTTGAAAATAATTTGTATATTTAAAGAAAATACATTCGTCTCTTTTAATTTTTGTAAAAATTAGATAACCCATAAGTTTAACGTCCTGTAATACAATGAGAAAACAGTCTCACGCACGTTAATGCAACTCGTCTTTTTGTATTATAAGCCATATTTCACATTTCATATTTAAATATATGTTACGGTTAAAGTAAGAAATCTGGTAAGCATAAATAATAGCCGGTTATTTTACATATTAACCATGATTACTATTAAAAACTAGAAAATCAGTCATCGTGGTATGACGGGTACAAATTGCCTCTTCATTCTAAAGATTTCCCCTCAAATTTTAAATAGATATAAAGGCGAGAGAAATGTTTAACATTGATTGAAAACAAATAAAATAAACATATGTTTTATGACAGGAAATATTTTTTTATTTACATATTATTTACATATTTCTTCAATCAGAAACCCTCTTGGTAAATAACAGTGTGAAGTATTTTTCGTTGTTTAACAATTTTCTTTGTACTTCAGATGTCTTTGTGTAAATTTTAACGTTGCCAAAAAATATTATCAAATTATATCAGCACGATTGCACTAAATAATTAGATGCATCGTGGCGTCCAAACTGTATCACGCACATGATATACCGCTGACGTAATTTACTACTTTCTAATAAAAACGGAAATTAATTTCAAATATATGATTAATAGAATTTAAAATTTCTCGGGAATATTGATCATAGCGAGATAAATGGATAGCAAATTTTATTTCACTCTTTTAGAGCAGACATGGGCAAACTACGGCCCGTCGGAAGGTTTTATCCGGCCCGCGGATAGAATTTCAATTTGCCGGTCCGACGGAAATTAAAAGAAAATATGATTTATATATCCATCTCCTTTTCTACTTTGTTTAAATATTATTCTTTTTCTTCCTTTTTTCAAAGGACTGATGATCATTTTACTTTCTCTATTTTTGTTCTATAAAACATAAATCGACAGCAAGCACAGACAGTGTTGGCGCCAGTGCGTCTGCCTGCTTGTAAATACTATTCGATCTCGTGGGCTTACTCACAGGCAATTTCGAGATTTCCTTCACTCCGTGCAATCTGAATACTCTGATGTACTGTATTACACGAAAGTAAGGTGGCTTAGTGCAGGATGTGTTTTCGAGCGAGTTTGGCAGCTGAAAGACGACATTGTGTCGTTCTTCCATGAGAAACAGTGTTCTGCGGAGTGCGAAATGTTAGAAGATACAGAATGGCCTTCGGGCTTTGCATTTTTCACAGATCTTCTTTGTCATATGAACAACTTGAATGTCAAGATGCAAGGGAAAAATCAATTTATCGACGATATCTAGGCCCATCTCAAAGCTTTTAAACTAAAACTTAATCTGTTTGCTGGGCAGCTAGCTAAGAACGACTTGTCTCATTTCTCGAGGTTAAATTCAATACCCTCAGTAAATGAAGAGAAGCTTAAGAATTATGAAGATGGCTTGAAAAAACTGCATTTTGAGTTCGAACGCAGATTTCAAGATTTCAGTGCCATTCAAACAGAATTGGATATTTTTACCATGCCTTTCAACGTAAATTGTGAAGCAGTGAGGTCAGATTTGCAGCTTGAATTAATTGAGTTGCAATCTAACAATGATCTCAAGCAGTCGTTTCTAAATATGCCAAAGTTAGAGTTTTACAAATCATTATCGAAAGTAAGTTTCCCAAATTTAATATCTCACGCCCAGAAAATAAGTGCTATGTTTGCTTCATCTTATATATGTGAACAAATGTTTTCAAATATGAACCTTAGAAAGAATTATTTCAGAAGTAGACAGATGAGCATTTAACCTCGTTCCTCAGAATCAGTACATCTCACTTCGATCCTCAATATAAGGAACTTTTAAAAATGATATCGCAATTTCATTCATCTCATTAACATATTTAAATTGTAATGCTTGTATATTGTTTTTAAAATTTTAGAAAAAATTAGCTTGGCCCGCCAAACTTTTTTTTTTCGATTTTTTGCCCGCGACCGAAAAAGTTTGCCCATCCCTGTTTTAGAGCTATTAAATTTGAAATTAGAAAGACAATTACCCTTTTAAATTTAAAATTACTGAAATTCAGGTTCTCTAACAATGAAATAATGCCTTTTAACGTCTCGCAGTGCTACGGAGCGAGTTTTATTGTTGGTGACGTCAGAGCGTTACCGAGAGATGTGGGCTATTATATTAGTAATAACCGATTAAAAATTTCGATTAATAATAGCCGGTTTTTATTAATACTAAACATAGTTATTATAAAGAATGACCGATTATTCGCACTGGCTTTAACACATACAGTAAAGAACCGTTTATAAATCTTTCTCACTTATACGTCACTTACATTTATACGTCGTTTCATCACAGTCCAGATTCATTCGCAACCATTGTAACGATAAATGAATTTGTTTGTATGACGCAAAGCCACGGTTATACGTAGTTTTCCCACTTTCTAAGATTCGCAAAGTTTTTGCCTCTGCCATAATTTCTCCGCTCCAATTAAGAGGTGAAACTCATCCTGGAAAGCAGGGGAGATGACATCCATTTCCGTTCTACCATTTTGAAATAAAGGCCTACCTTTTTGCACATAAATCGCATAAAAAATTATATTTAGTAAACAAGATATGCCATAAAAGTCTGATTTTCCTCACTTTTATGCTAAATGTTTAATTTTAAAATTTAATTATTGTTTTCCATACTGTGCAGTAATATTTATCTCTAAAGAACTGTACAATTATTATTTTTAAATGAATTTGTTTTCGCAGCATTAAATTTCTAATAATAAATGTTGTTTATTAAAATTTCGATTATACGTCTTTTCCTTGAAAAACGTATAAACGGTGATTTTCTGCATATGAAACTGTCTCATATATATATTTTTAAATTCATATGCTTTGTGTTCAAGAATATACTTTTAAAATAATAAACCACAAATTAAAATATCTTAGTATTAAAACTTGAGACATATATAGTGTTTCATAATATTGTCCTAAAATAATGATGTAAGAATTCAGAGTTTCTCATGAATTTTTTGCTTCGAAGATATGGCACGATATGACGTTATGATGGTACGGTTTTTGCTTTTTTATTCTATTCATTTTTTAAGATTTTTAAACCAGAATACTTTTTGAAACACAAGAAATTTTTATTAAATGTTTTATACATAATATGTCTGATTTTCTGCAAGATCATCAATGCATTAAAAATTATTAAGAATTCTTTTAAATTAAAAAAAAATATGAACTAAATAATAACAGTTATTAAATCTATCCATTTTGTTCATAAATAAGTTTAAAAAATTTCTCGCATGCATCAATAATTTTGACTCAAAATGTTCTTGCATTTTTTAAAGATGAGATCAAACTTTTTGTTGCTGAACATCACTGACAAGTTGTTTTTAATTCTGTCATCTTCGTAGCTGTTTGAAATATGTGTTCACTTCCACTTAAAATCAAACATTATTAACATTTTTTAACGTAGAACTGAGTTCCTTTCATTGTGGTCTCTGGAAAGAATTTGATTCACCCGCGATTGTATGGGAGATCTCTATATCTCGACTACTATGTATGTTAAAAACATAACTAATGTCTTATTTTAGATATAAAGGGTAACAACAGAAGTTACAACCAAAAATAGGAATTGTAGTTCAGCGATTGAAGAATTCAAAACAAAAGAATTGACATTGTAATATATTTTATTAAGAAATAAAACTATTTTCATTGTAACCTTAGTTTCATTTTATTTCGCCAATTTGCCATACATTAGTATTTCAGAGAAACATAATAAAATTGAAAGTAACTTCGAGAAACAAAAGAGTATCGTGAGAAACAAAGAGAATCCGAGATGCTTTGGGAAACAAAAGAGAATCTCGAGTAACAAAGAGAAACCGAGAAACTTCGAGAAACAAAAGATTCACGTGAGTAAAGTAGTCCTACGCCTTTAACATCAGCGGCTGTTTGAAAAAGAGAGCCTCCCGTCATTTTCTTCAAATCTTTGTCTAATTTATACGTTATAAGAAAAGTCTTTCCCCTTTTCAGTACAAAGTGGCTCAGAGCGATAGAGAGCTTTTGAAATAATCAGAAAATCGTTAGTTTTGACAAGCAAAACAAATTTTATCGACATACAACCCTTCGTGTTTTTATAGCATTAATTGATATCCATGAAAGGAAACTATACATCTGCCGAATGACGTCCATTTTTGTATAACCCTTTTAGTGCCAACCGAAAGTATCGTAGTTATAGAAGAATGCCGAACCAATTTGACGAATTTGCTAAGGTTTGGGAAAAAGGTAATAAAAAACAACATAATAATGATGTTTACAAAATTCAAAAAGGTGCATATTACGAAATAAAGGGAGAGTAAATTAATGCCAATTGTATTTCAATATTTGTTGAAAATCATTCGAATAACATAAATATAAAACATTATGAAAAACAGAAAAATCGAATATTAACTTATAATATTAATCGAATATTATTAATAAATAGAATATATAAATAAAACCAGTTATAACGTTTTATAAATTTATTTTGAGATAGAGTTCTCTCGCAATGCGAATAGTAAGGCTCCATCGCATACGCAACCATATATCGTCGTTGGCACTTTTCGAAAGTGTTGCGAACGACGATATATCTAAAGGGTTAAGCACTGAAGTTCCACAGAGTGCTTCTGAGTAGAGCGGCCTGGCTGTTCTAACATCGCTATTCGAACCCTTTCGATATTTTTTGGAACCCATCCCTTACATGGATTACCAGGAGATTTCGTTTTCATTTATTGACCCTTGAACGAAGATTAATCGCTAAATTGTACTACGCGATGGAATTGAGTCATTTCGGTAACCCTGTAATGACGGTTCGGGCGGTGTCGGGCAATCAGATGCTTATCATTGAATGGCGAGGAAAACAGCGTGGCTGTTAAAGAGTTAATATGCGAAAAAACTTACGCTGAACCGGAGTTATTGATTCACCACTCCTCACAAAACAATCATAAGCAAAAACATGCTGTTCTATCGTCTAACGACTACATGTCGATAAAATGCTAATGCTATCGATAATAGGATAGAATATCCGTCCCTCTTCTCAAGGATATGTTATGTTTCAAAAACATTTGATTACTCTGCTCCAACTTGTACTTTCATTATACAAATATGATGTTTCTTTCTTATGATTTTTGTAGTAAAATTACGACTGATTGCACGCTACTTTTCCTACAGCTTTTGACGATTTTCTCGATTGAATAAATTCTCACTTCCAAAATTCGTATAATCATTATTTTATGTTAAAATGAAATTTATTATAATTATACGTAAGTGGCATGCTGTATTTCATATTGTCAACTTTCTCATAGTCGGAAAAACTTTGCATTGAAATTAAACATTATACATTTAAAAATTCAAATCTGATCCTTTTTTTCCAAATTTCACACATATTAAACAAAAGTTTAGCAAATGTGATGACATTTCTGAAAGGATAAGTTATTTCTCTGATATAAAATTTCTATTCTAACATCATTCATTATATACTTGGATGCATAATGTAGGGAAATACAGTCACTGTATTCTCATTTCATGAATTACTGCAGAATATTTTAAAGCACTCCTAAAGTGTAGTTTCTTACATCCATTCATATGCTTTTGCTCTTCTTCATACCTACATTCAATAATTAACCGAATTGGTTCTGACATCCAAAGAGTCAAAGCAGTTCAATTCAGGAATAATCGTTTATAAGCGTAGCAATTCTCTAAAGCTTAGTAGGAGACATATTGACGGAAATGCTAAGATATAAATTGGACACCTCCTATGGGGCAGATAAATCTACATCAAATGCTGACACGTAGAGTTGAAACCGTGACTTTGATACTTAGAGTGGCGTGTGCGACGAGAGATGTGATATATCAGCTTCAATAGTTTCCACTTAGGTTTCTGCTCCGATGGCAGTCGTGATAGTCTCGAGGAATAAGACAAGGTTTAAATCAAATATATTCAACCTGTAGGTGAGTGAGAGAGTAGAAAGGCCTTAGGCTGCAACGCATAGCCCGAAGCAAATATGGTTATGTAGAGCCAAGAAATAGTTTTAGTTTAAGATACTGTTAAACTAAATATTTTTGACTAGTCCAGTTTTTACAAACTGTAAAATTTAAATGCCTTATTATTAATATGCCAGGAATAGTTGCTTCATTAATAAATGTACCGGGTTAAACATATTTAACCTGTAGATGAGTGAGAAAATACAAAAGCTTTATGGTGGCAACGTATAGCCCGTAGCGTATGTAGTTATGTTGCGCCAAGAAATAGTTTTAGTTTAAGCTACTGTTAAACTAAATATTTTTGCCTAATATGAGCAAACTGTAAAAATTTAAATGCCGCAATAATATAAATTCCAGGAATGAAATTCGTCAATAGGGCTCAGATTAAAAAGCAAGATCAAATATAACTTTAAACCAGCAAGAGCAGTTTCTCTAGGACTTTCTAGTACACGTTCACAATACGGAGTTTTGTGCTTAGCTTCGTAGTATACTAAAAATTTCAATTATGCACATTTGACTTCTTCCCAGTCATATATTGTGTCCAAAATTTGATAAAGATCTACAATTTTGGTGTCAAGGACGCATTTTAAATATAATGTCGCTTGGTTATTGCGTTATTATGTTCAGAAGAACAAGGAAACATTCCACACTTTGACGAATTTAGTTCAAAATTTGACATAGATTTGTAATTTTTGAGTAAAAATCATATACTAAAATTCCACCTTTAAGTTTGTTGCGTTTTTGACTAATCAATCCAATGGAACCTAGAGTCAGCCTTACGAGGTATTTAGGAGATATTTAAAACTTGGTGCACGTCTAATTTCCATGAATCTAACAGGAAAGAATGACCGACTCGTAATTCTTTTTGATGAGTAATTTGGCTGGATTAAATTTGTGTTTCAAAGCAACACAGAACTTCGTAGGAATGATATTCTGTTTCTTATCCATTTCCAGATTCAAGGAATTCAATTCAGCAGATATCTAGAGCCCAAAATTCCATAATACAGAAAATGTGTATTTGAGATCATGGACTTAAAATAATTAGTGTGGTTACTTAAAACGCACGCACGAGTATGCACTCCATTCGATTTTCTAGTATAAATATTTTCTAGCATAAAAATAAAATATATAAATTTCTAGCATAAATATAAAATTTCTAGCATAAATATAAAATTTCTAGCATCAATATAAAATATATAAAATTTCTAGCATTAATATAAAATATATAAAATTTCTAGCATAACTATAAAATTTATAAAATTTCTAGCATAAATACCTATCTATATATATAAAAGGCAATGTTTGTGTGTGTGCATCTGTGCAATGTCCAGACGAATCTATCACACTTACAACCTTGAAATTTGGTACACAGGCAGACGTAATGGTGACTCAATGTACCTCGAAGGCTGAATTTTAAAATTTAATCTAGAAAATTTTTATTTAATGTTTTTTGTTGTTTTAGTTGATTTTTCGCACTAATTTCTCAGTAGAATGGTTTTGAATAAATGTACGAAGGAAATAGACACACCATCGAAAAGAGCACACGATTTCCGTTCTAATGAAGTTAGTTTTGAATTTTTAACGTAATTTAGTGAATTTTCAGTCAGTTTTGCCATCAAAATTTTAGTTTTGTCTTTACATTTGCTGCATCCAACGTTCAGATAACACTATTATTTTCAATTTTTTTCAGCTTATAACTGCAACGGTTCTGACGGATTTCAAACAAGAACGGTTAAAATATCTTTTCCCGTTTTTTTAATTAATTTTTTCCTTGTCAGTTGAAAGATATTTTTATCCACCGAGCTTCCTCCCGCGACACTTCTCCGGAACGTTGCTGGCAATTCCATTGGCTGACGGGGCAGAGCGAAGGTGACGTCATGACCTTCAATTGAATGACATTCATTATTATTTTCGGATTCGATTTTATATTTCGCTTGCTGTATAATAATCATTTTCACGTTGCAATTTCTTAATATTGTTTCAGATTAACGTACTCTGTCTTGCTTTTCTACAGTTGAAATGTAATTATCGCGAAGAAAAATAAGCGGGAAAATCAATAATGTGTATCTTTTGTTTCCAGAACTTTTTCATGTCATTGTGGGAGTTTATTTTTTTTTTTCATTTTGTTGAAGTCCTGATTCCACGGGCAACGCCGTGCGCGTACTGCTAGTAAAATATATAAAATTTCTAGCATTATTATAAAATATATAAAATTTCTAGTAGAAATATAAAATATATAAAATTTCTAGTATAATTATAAAATATATAAAATTTCTAGTAGAAATATAAAATATATAAAATTTCTAGTATAAATATAAAATACGAGCATTTTTTGTTTAGTTTCATTGTATACTAAAGAGAATAGAGTTTATTTTGTCTCACATTTGTATTCATTAAACACCTTTCCATTGACGCATTGTATATAATTTCGGTATATTTTTATAATTTTAGTAGAAATACCACTTACAAAGTTTCATTTCTCCAGCTTGTTGTGCATTTGAATTATCATGTTCACGTACGCATGAATCGATACATGAATAGCCAATTAATCCTTTCAAAATTTGGTCTGAAATTTGATATAGACATACAATTGTAGTAATAAAACTATTCCAAATGTCATCTATCTAGCTCTTTGAGTTTTCGTGTTATCGAACTCACATGCTCATTGATAGATATGATTGATCACATAAACATCACATCTATCACATGCTCATTGATAGATATTATGACCACATAATATCTATCAATAATTTTCTAATCTGTTGTATTGTAATCTGTTTTGATATCACATGCTCATTGATAGATATTATGACCACAGCCCCCCCCCCCCCCCGAAATCGGAGCCTAAACGTTCCTGTCAGTTGTCATAATATCCCATAATTATGCATGAACAAAGTAGAATATAATGAAAAGTATATAGAGGGTTACAATCCGAGTATAATATAATAAATATACAAGAGGAGTAACAGGGTGTCCAGCGAATAAGACCTTGATTTCAGAATTAAATATCTCAGAAACAAATATCAATAGAAGAATGCGGTAAACGGTATGTTTATTAGCTAAGCTGGAAAAATGTTATATAGAAATTTCGAAAATTTAGTTACAAAACCGTTAACAGATGGCGATGTAAGCCGAAAAACTGCTGCAAGCAATCTAAAAAAAGTCAAGTCAAGCAGTCTTTGCAATCAGAACACAATGTTTTCAAAATGTTCACTGTTAGAAGAAATGTGGTTTCGTAAACGAAGAATGAAATTTGACATCACATCCTTCAATGTCTCAACGGAAATGGAATTGCATGCCAGAGAAATAGCCAATTCAAGCTCATCCAGCGTAGAGGGATGGTTCCCGTAGACAATGTCTTTCAATGCGCCCCACAGAAAGTAGTCACAAGGAGTCAGATCGGGCGAATATGGAGGCCAATCCATTCCTGTGCCAGTAAATTTGGGATAATCCAACGCAGTTACTTTATTCTCGAAGAATTCAACAAGAAACCGAAACACCTTTTCTGCACGATGTGGTCGAGATCCATCATGTATGAACCACTCGATTCTTGGTCGATCCTCCAAGTCTAGTTGTGTGCTGACAAATTGTTCCAAAATTGTAATGTAACGTTCACTGGAGATCGTTCCTCGCATGAAAAAAGGGCCGATAATGCCTCTGCTGCATACAGCAACCTAAGAAGTAACATTAGACGAATGCAGTGGTTTCTCTTCACACAAATGAGGATTTTCGGAACCCCAAAATCTCCAGTTTTGTTTATTCGCGAATACATTCAAATGAAAATGTGCTTCATCTGTGAACCAGATGCAGCCAACATCAAATCCTTCATTATCAATCATTGTGAGAATCTCGTTCGCAAAGTCGCACAGCTTTTATGGGTATGGCCTGATGACTTTGGATTTTGTATGGAAACATCCGTAGGCTCTTTCTCAATATTTTTTGCGTACTTGAACGATTCAAACCAGTCTCTGATGCAATTCTTCTGACAGTATTCCTTGGGTTTTGCTGAACAATTCCAGAAACTTTGGCGACATTTTCAGAAGTGACTACAGTTTGCCTGGGTCCAATATTTCCCACTTGATTATCATCCACGTTGCCTGTCCGTTCGAATTTGGCGAAGAGCTTGCGAATGGTTTTTCCATCGGTCCTTTTGGAACATTAAATCGTTTTTGAAAACTGCGCCTTGTTGCAGTAGGACTGCGTTCTAATCTGTGATATTCCAGTACCAGATAAACACGTTGTTCAATGGAATACATGATTTCAACCTCTGCGCTAACCTCCTTTCACGAATCAGTGGTCGAACTGATCGCTCTGGACTTGGAAGCACAATTTAGAGGCAATTTATAGTGTTGCGATTACTGCGCCGTCTGTTAACGGTTTTTGTAACTAAATTTTCGAAATTTCTGTATAAAATTTTTACAGCTTCGCTAATAAACATACCGTTTACCGTATTCTTCTATTGATATTTGTTTCTGAGATATTTATTTTTGAAATCAGGGTCTCATTCTCTGGACATCCTATATCATATGAGTGCAGTGAAAGGGTAGAATGTTTCCTTTAGTTACATTGTTTCATACAGTTGCAGCTCCATCATTCGGGGCTGCTAGTGTAGTTCGATGCTACGATAAAGAAGAATTGAATAATGTATTACAATCGATTATATTGATGATTATTGTCGCAACTATCCTAAAAATTCTGGGACTGGTTTTTGTTCTATCTTGTTATTTATACTTAGGGATCGCTGGAATTGTTACTCCAGGGATCGAAGTGATGTAATGGTTGAATTTTTCGAATGAATTCACTGATAGACAGGCAGATTTACCTATAAACGTTTCTTTCGAAATTTGATATAAATCTACAATTCGAATGTAAAGATAGAATACCAAATTTCATCCATAAAGCTTGTTGGATTTTTTAATAATCTTGTTCACAAGCAGACAGACAGACCCTTCAACGGAGAGCCAGACCAAATTCCAAAAATATATTTTCAGACTCAGGGAGTTAGAAAACATGGAGATTTATCAAAATCACAATGTCGATTTTTCTGATGATTACTATGCTTTCTCATTGTATACTTCGCATACGAAAGAGTTAATATGTATTCACTCCACAGATACAATTTACGATTTTTGACATCGAAGGTGGAATTTTGCTTAGAATCTCTAAATAATCTTTCGATTATAGGATGCACTTATAAAAACAAGGACAAACTGGAGGGTTCAGCCGTATTTTGTAACGTCTAATTTGATTTAAAAATCAAAACGATGTTAACAAATAAATTTTCGCATGTTGATACAGAAACTAAACATGGGATTGCAAATTTTCATGGGAATTAATATCCAGCAAGCATCTAAAAGTAGGTCTTCGAAAAAACGCACTCTGTAAGAAAATCGGCGTAAGTTGTCTGGGTAAATATTGTTCACCAGCTTAATCGATGTAATGTGTTTATCATCACTTAATGCAGTTATTATTATATACAGTTGCATAAATCGTAGGCAAAACAATCGCGTTTTGAAAATTCCCCTGAATTAAAGGAATTTTTCCAGCAAATCTTGAATTTTTTCTTTAATTGTGTTTTGTGTGCTCCGCTTATTTAAAAAATATATAATTTCAAATAAAATATTTTTAAAATTTACTTAAACAGTAATTTCTTTTCAGGTAAGCATTAAGCTGGAAATGGGAAGCAATGAATTTTATATATTTTTGAAATAAAAAAAATATTTGATGTGTTTACACACGTTCTTTAATATTTGATGGATTAAAATGGCTATATTTCAAGGGAAATATTTTTGTTAATTCCACAAACAACATAAATTCTTTTTATTAGGTTTTTTCCTGTTTATTTATGTTAAGTCTTTGTTGCCTTCATCCTTAAATAAACAAGTCAGATATTCTAAGATTATTTAATCTCTTTCAAATATATTTTTGTAAATAATTCGTTTTTTATATGCGTCTGTACAATTTTTGACGTTTTATTATATTAGCAAAGTAACTTAAGTAATTGAAAAATAGACTTGGATATCAATATTAGATTTGAGCTAAAATGTGAATTAGTTGGTATGACGCAATATAAACTGATGAAATACTCTTGTAAACAATGATTAAACGTATAATGTAAATGCTGTTTTATTCTTTTCTTCACCTTAGAGAGTTAATCATTTTCAAAACAGATTTTATTAAATTTTCTAAATAACAAATTCAAAAAAATTGTTTTAAATACTATCCCATCTTGAAATACATAACTTATTTGTTTTATTTGTTTTTAAGTGTAGCTCTCAATGGTTTTCACTTTATATATAAATAATTAATTATTCGAGTTGCAATAAACGTACAATCATTACATCATTACAAGATAAACATTCAATTATTTTTTTCCTGATTGTTAACCTTTAAAATTTATATGATAACTAATCTATATTACGTTTAAAATGTCAGCAAACAATAAATAATATATATCTCTCCATTTTTTAAGCGAATTATCACAACTATGACAATATTTAATCTTAAACAACACAGCGTTATATATTTATGCAATGTTACATATTTATGTAGTCTGCATGTTTGCCTGTTTGAAATCAACTTTGAATAATATACGAGCAAGTTAATAAGGTACATTTCTTATTAGTTTTTTTGTCTGGAAATAGGATAACTTTTTAATAAAGAAATCTTAATGGAAAAATTAATGTTTATTTAGCTTATTAGTTTCAACTAAAATTTAATTTCAAAATATTTTTTATTATTTTCCTTGTATTTCTGGCACACATTTATATAAATTTACAGAACTTTGGCAAAAGCACAAAAAAATGGCTCAGTGCAGATTTAGTCTTTGAAATTTATTTTACACTTGAAACATCAGTAAATATTAAAGTAAAAATTTCCCAGGATCTCTTTTTTAAACTCTTTATTTCAGTAGGAATATAATTTTAAATTTTTGTTCGCTATAAATTATTTATGTCATTTTATCTTCGGTCAAATGTAAGATTCAGGAACAAATAATTCTCGCTCCACGTTCTTTTAACGACCTCTTACCATACATAAATTGTGAGTAGAATATCTGTCACGTTCCAGACATTCCATTTCCAAACATTTTTAATATATGTGCACTCGAAACGTCCAGCGTTTTACAGCAAACTGCTCCTGCAAATTATGGTTCTTTAGTCACATAAACCATGCTTCCCCTTCCATAAGCACCACGCTTCAAAATGGAAAATGTCCCCATCCTTTAATATCCTCTGTGGCCTCTTCGCTCTCCGCACCATTCCCCCTTCCTATCAAATAACTCCACTGAAGAGCCCCAGTTATTAAAACACGCAATAAAGTCCAAAAGATGAGCGGAAATGAGCTGGGTCCTTTTGTCGCCAAATGTATCCGCTCTCGGGTTATTTATGTCCCAAACGCAACGAGCTTTGGCATACTTGCATTTCTGGCTCGTTTACCCCTAGTAGAAAAGGCGATTCGAATTGCGTGTTGGCTCTTAGTCTGGCCCTTGGATGTAATTACTCCTCCCCCTTAATGAACACTCCGCATTCAAATAGGGGAACAGCAGGAACCCTGCATCTCAATTTTCGCCAAATGCATGACTGCAAGATGGGGGAACGAGTGAAGAAAGAAAAAATCTCGCCAAATGTAAAAGCGTTAAAATCTGATTAACACGACAATTTCTAAACATAAAGTTTAAATTAATGTTTAAGCGAGCACTTTTGAATGCGTAACTTTTAAACGCAATTAAGATTCTAGTGGAATCGGTTATGGGCCTCTTTTGTCGGATGAGTTGGCCGGAGGGTTGTCCATCATCGATGCCATGCTGTTGAAACCTCATTTCAAATGATCGCAATAGATTTTGAAATGAATGATATTGAACTGAAAACTGGATGAGGTTCCCATTAGTTTCAGTACTTTTTGAGATATTTTCAGGTCAGTTTTGAATAACTGATAAACTATGCATTAAGAGGGAAGCATATTTACAAGTTTTCAGATTTGGTTTGAATTCGTGACTATTTTACTGTCACTCTATTCCTTATCCAGATAATATAAATTGATGTCACTCGAAATTCATTGAATTAGTTACGAGACGATCTCGTATAACTTCTTTCAAATTATAATGATGGAATTCCGCAATATATTTTTCAGTCACTTTCTGATATGCTAGATTTGAACAATTTTATACAGTTCTGTACCCCATTGACACGATAATATTTTACTACGTTCAGAGTTTAGGAATAAATTCATCAATTTATTTAAATTAAATTTTTAATTCACACTAGAGAGCCCATCTGGTAGATAATTTGAGAAAAAAATTTTTAATTGCTTCATAGTGATTATAACTATTTATGAAATATAAAAAAATGTAAAAAGTAGAAAATAATTAATTATACAACCAAAAAAAATCTTTTAAAACCACGCATTTATTAGTGTTCGAATTAATCGAATATATATTATAATTATAAAAATTCGGGGAGTAAAAAAGATCGTAATTGTCCAAGACATTGAACATTATGCCTAAAGAATTTGAACCATAACTAGCCGCCTTCAGTGACCAGAAAGGAATTTGAAACTTCAAAAATAATTGGAGCTATTTCCAATAGCGGCATCTAAATTTTTTTAAATTCTGTAATTAGAGGATTAAGTTTCGCCTTTTGTAAAATCTCAGTTTCTGTAGTCCAGATTTATCTAACAGGAAGTGGCCATATTCAATAAAAATATGTATAATTTACACTTGGTTAAGTGGGTGAATTCATTTATTCATAGTGGTAGTCAGACTTGTTTTGACATGCAAATCAGACGAGGTATCACACTGGAAATGCGTAAATTCCAGTTCACTTGCTGATATTTGCATTGTGTGCATTTGTATGCCGTCTGAAATAAATTGTTGAAGTGTGATAATTATAATTTTCTATATCGCAGCAGAAGTAAGTGCACTTAAATATACAATCATTGGAATAATCAAACTTTGAACTATCGGTTGTTACTTGTTTAATGATTTTCTGAATAAGGTTTTTACATAAAATTGTTGTATTTTTTGCAACAATGCAGATTGAAAATAAAATAAGGGAAAATCACAACATACATAAACAGCAACATAATTAAATAGATTTAAAATAGAATAAAATGAATTCAAGATGGCTTAGAAAACGAGATAAAGTCATGAAATGTTTTCATTTAATCTCTAAAAATATCCCTATGAAATCTGTTTCTTAAAAATTTAGGGAACATCTTTTCATTTCATTTTAAGATCAGTGTTTTTTTTTAAATTTTAATATTCTAATGACATGTAGAAATACATTGAAAGAGAAAAATTACATTTATAGGAATAAAAAGTAAAAAAAGAACTTGTCATAATTTTCAAAACCTTCATTTGCAACATGTCTAAATCATCGTATTCAGAATAATTCAAAGGTATGAATATTTTTTTAATATTGACACAGTATCACAAAAAGTATTACTTTAATAACTCGATAAAAATGAAGAAACCGATTGCAATTTCCGCAAAAAGTAGTATCTTGATTAATTTTAAAATAAAATGCTCAAGATGTTTCGAATTGGTATTTTTGTTTTATTCTTAATGTAGGTTTTTTCTTAAGACGCCCATAATGGAATCGATATGCCTACGTTTTGTTCGGAATTGTTATTTTAACTTGGAATATACTTTAGAAATGCATCAACTTTGTATATTTGTAAAAGCGTTGGCTTATTTGGTAATATTGCTGCTAAAACAAGGCACTTAGAAATGAAAATCATTATGGTCCTGAAATCTGAATATATTTTGAATAGCTCATCTGAAGTTAATCTCAAATTTTTTTACTTCAAAATCCCAAGAATAATATTCACAAAACATACTTTTATATTCACAAGATATTTCATCTTATAGATTTGAGGAAAAATAAAATCTATCCGTTAGAGGAAAAAAATCTTTGATAAACAAGGAGTCTGCCAAAAATAATACATGTGTATTATGAAATACACATGTTTCAAGCATACATAAATTAGCAATGCATTTCGAAACGAATACCCATACATTTTCTAGAATCAAGTAAGTCTATATCCTAGATTGATCGAGACGTATTTTTTTTTTATTTTAGTAATGCTTCAGCTATATTTAAACCTGTCTTGCAAAAACATCGTAATCATAATTATGTAATCTTGCTAACAAATAAAGCATTTAATAAAAAGTAAAATATTTCAGTTCTGAAATCCGTATATTCTTTAAATATCTCATCTGAGGATAATCTGAAAACGTTTTTTCTAAAAGCATTGTCAACAAAGTTTCAGACATAGATTTTTATATTCCTCAAGAAATTTCATGGTATACATATGAAGAAAGAATCAATAATTCGTTTCTGGAAAAAGTACGTTCCATAAATAATCAATCTTGCAACGCTAAACTATGGGCATATGTATTACGGAGCACACATCTTTCAAGAATTCATAAATTAGCGCTACAGCTCAAAACGAATCCCCATACATTTTTAAGAAACAAGTAAGCCTATGTCCTATATCCATCGAGACGTGAAATAATATTTATTCATCTCGTCCGAGGCTACGAGTTCGGTATTTCTTTCGGCGTACCGCAACAATTTCCTCTGCGAGAAAAGCTTTCTTCAAGAATTCAGTTAATGGCATCTGAAAAACGTGAGGCTGCGAATACCGGTAGTAAGAATATTTCCTATGCTTTTGCTGAAGATTTCATCTAATAAATGGAAATAGCGAAATATAAGTAAGCTTTTGTCAAAGAATCCTTTCTTCGGTTGTATCAAAAGCGAATAGTTCCGTTGTTTTAATATAGAGTTGTCTTCTCTAGAAATGAAACTTTTGTTTTTGAAAGATGTTCTGCGTGAGAAAAAGTAAGATGAAGCAATTCTTGGATATTCCAGTATGACTGCTTTGATGTAGGAATACCCGTTGTTTTATTTAGAGTTTGATAAGTTTGTTGCGATTGTTGAATGATTGATGTCTTCAACTCGAATTATTTTGCAACAAAATAATATATTTGATATTTTGAGAGTTCAGTGTTAAAGTGATTCAAGTCAACGTTTTGCCCATTCCGCGCTAACTCTACCATGGTAGTATACATATATTATATTTTCTGTGTAATAATAATTTATACCTAAAGTGACCATTTTTTACTCAAAACGGGAAATCTACTAATTTTTAAGCAATAATATGTGCATTTAAGGAAGCGCATATTTCTTCAGTTTTCATTTATTAATCAAAAGAACATGTGAAAATAAATAATTTATGTCATTTTGTATTTTACTGAAGAACAAATTTTTGCATCAGTGTATTTAGAATTTATTTTTAAAAAAGATAAAATCTTGGCAGAATTTTTTTAAAATTTACTTTAATAATTAAAGTTACTTTGAAAATAACGACTTGAAACTGTCTTTTTTTCGCTAGTCAAAAACTAATACATAAGAGAAAATCGCCGGGTAGTCAGAATGCATTCAATAACTATACGAAAGTTTGCATGATTCAAATGTTGGGTGTGAAAGTGTTTTAAAACAATTCCACGCGTCGAATTTCAATTGAAAAATTCCCATCGTTTCATTCTGTCACATTTTGCGGTGTAATGTAGTTAGAAATAAATGCGAGATAGTTGGCTTTTGACCGACTTGAATATGAGTGAAACGTATGCACATGCCCCGTCAACGCTGTGTTTACTGAACATTACCGATAATTTTTAAAATCGTCACGGGGTTGCTCGTTCTGAAAATGGGACATTTTGGCGTCCCGAAGCTGTGCTTGGGGACAACGGGACAGGCTACCTGGAAACGGGATGCACTTTCACATTATTCATACACACTTAAATATGCGTGGCACATATAGCGCATGCCGCATCAACGCTGTGTTTACTATACATTACCGATATTTTCTCGTGATTTTTTTGAAATTGTCACGGGGTTGCTCGTTCTGAAAACGGGACATTTTAGCGTCCCGAAGCTGTGCTTGGGAACAACGGGACAGGCTACCTGAAAACGGGATGT
This sequence comes from Araneus ventricosus, assembly GCA_013235015.1. Lineage (NCBI taxonomy): Eukaryota > Metazoa > Arthropoda > Arachnida > Araneae > Araneidae > Araneus > Araneus ventricosus. The sequence continues at coordinate 66,006 of BGPR01001860.1, read as the reverse complement.
ATAGTCACATTATTCATACCTACTTGAATATGCGTGGCACGTATAGCGCATACCCCGTCATCGCTGCGTTGGTAAAGACATTACTTACATTTTTTCGCTATTTTTCTGAAATTATGACGGGGTTGCTCGTTCTGAAAACGAGACATTTTGGCGTCCCGAAGCTGTGCTTGGGGACAATGGTACAGGCTTCCTCAAAACGGGATGTATGGTCACATTATTCATGCCTCTAATTCAATTTACATCCCGCAGTCAACAAGGACACTTAGAAGTTCACTGATATTTTAAATATAGCAAATCACTCTGAGGTCTGTCTTCTCAGTAAGGAATTTCGCGGACTTGATTCACTTTAATGCAGAATCATCCATTTATCAGAAGGTATATCTGAATGATACATGAGTAAGAAATCTGGTATTTTGTTTTCGTGTGATAAATGTAAATTAACTGTCATTCTGTGCTGAA
>BGPR01001860.1:0-57193 GCA_013235015.1 Araneus ventricosus | reverse complement strand
ATGAATGGTTCTTTTGAATTGCAACTTGCAATTCTAAGTTTAAAATACTATAAAATAATTTTCAATATTTTAACCATTTTACTGACTGATGACATATATATTTATTCAAATACTAGAGAGCGTTTCTGAATTACACATGCTCAATAATAAATTAAAAATTTTGAGCATTTGTTTCTTAGAATTTCACGTCCTGTTCCGTAGTTGAATTGTTGAATAAATTAAGAGTTTAATTATTCTATTGCAAAGAATGCTTTTAGAACTTAAAACGTTTCTTCCAATTTGCATTATTATCTGAAGTTTTAATATGCTTAAAACAATTCTCCTTATTTTACATCATTTCACTGACTATTGACTATGACATTTAGTCAAATAATACACAGCGTTTCTGAATTACACATGTTCATAATGAATTGAAAATTTTGATAATTTGTGTCTTAGAATTTTATGTCCTGTTCCTTTGTTCAATTGGTTGAATAAATTACGGGTTTTATTATTCTATTGCAAAGAATGCTTTTAGAACTTAAAACGTTTCTTCCAATTAGCATTATGTATCTGAAGTTTTAATATGCTTATAACAATTCTCTTTATTTTACATCATTTCAATTATTATTGACTATGACATTTATTCAAATAATAGCTACACAGCGTTTCTGAATTTATATATGTTTCTGAAATAATTAATCCGAAACTCTGAATATTTGTTTCTTAGAACGTTATGTCTTATTCCTGAGTTCACTTTGTTGAATAAATTCAAAGTTTTCTCCATCAATTTTGAAGAATACTTCTAGAAATTAAAAAAGCTTCCTTTTGATTTGCATCATGCACTTCTAGGTTTAACATGCTATATGACAGTTCTGCTTATTTTCTTTGCATAAACCCTGTTTTTTTCATTGCTTCGTTGACTTCAACTTCTAAACAAGCAAGTTTAACATCTAAAATACTTCATCACCATAATTATAAGAAGTACCTATCAGGAATATAATTAAAGTAATTAAAATGTTAACTGTGATGATATACATACTTAAGAAATAAGTAGGGAACTTTTTTGAAGAGAGTTGCTAATGATATATAAATTTAAAGAGCCATAAAAAGTTACTCTTTTTTTCAGAATATCATTGTTAAACAATTTTTTATCCTGTCTTTATTTAATTAGCGCCACAGTGTAGAACATTGTACTTTATCTCTTTCTTGGAAACAAGGGTTCTTAAGAGATTCAAAATGTAAAGAAAAAAATTGAAAGAGCTAAATTAAAGTCACGGTAAATCTCATAAAAAACCCCTCTCAGAAATAATTCTAGGTGCAGAGTTCTAAACTTTTTTGTCTCTTATTTTTCGCATAATCTCTGGTTTTTTTGGGGGAAAATTAAGACACAAAAGTAGTTCCACTCATGGGAATGTTAAAGTTGCAGCTAAAATAAAAACATGTAGTCTTTAGTTTTAATAAATAATCGTAATAATACAAATTCATAAAGGAAGAAAAAGACGCAAAAGGTGCAAAATTTTTTATTGATGATAGACAAACATTTTCTATTAATGAGATGAATTTCTACTAATTATTTATAGTATTTTTAAGTAGGTGTACTCATTAAAGTATACTCTATCTGAATAAATCTCCTTTAAATAAAAAAAAATGACATTAAAAATAACATTAGGTGTCAAATCAATTTTTTTTTTCAATCTTATTTTTTCAAAGAATGATCTGCTTTTCAAAAAACAATTGCTATAAAAAATAGTTATATTCATAGGAACTTTAATACTATAGTAAGAACAAAGCAAGTTACCTTTAGTTTTAATAAGTACTTATGATAATATTAATTCATAAAGGTAGAAATATACTTTAGTTTTATTAATGTTAAACAAATATACTCTTTCGATGATATTCAAATTTTTAATGGCGTGTTTAAAATAGTATAATCATGATAATTTTATAGATCAATAAGAACGTTATATAGGCTTATTTAAATCAAATATTTTCTAAAATATACTCGTTTGATTTTGTTGGAATTTTTAGAAATATTACCTTTAAAACCTCTTAGTTTTATTGAAATTGCAAGATTAAACTAAATGATTTTAAGAAGAATAATTTCAGAACAAATAATTAATCTTACAACGTTTAATATTTCAACATGAGTGAAATGCTTTATTATTATCTATTAGTAATTTTTTCATGAAGATTGAATAAAAACTTTGTGCTTATAGTTCGAATCCCACTTGGACTAATATATCTAATCAAGACCATGAGTTAAAGACTCATGAGAAATAGGAGTTGTGGTGGGTTGCCTTCCTGGAAGGATTTTAGAAGAAACTAGCCCACATTTGCGTTCCGCCTCATAAAAAACCCAGAAAAGCTCCAGCAGCTAAGAACCACAGGCACCCAGCGGACCACAACGAGTGATTAGTTTTTACAGTGCACATCTATCTACAAGTTTTTGAATAATGCTGGTTAAAATCACAGCAGAGTATAGAATCCTCCTACACTTTATATATATAATATGAATGGGATATAAATATACTTTTTTATCCAATTCATGTTCCTAACCCATGATTAATTTAGTCCACTAAGAATTGTTAGACAAAGACGTTTAACATTTATGATGGTTTCTTAATCGCATATTTTTTGACTATCGATGAAATAATTATAGCTATTAGTAATTCGAAATTCAAATGAAGAATTCTAAAATTTCAGTGTTAATCAGCGAAAATTGACTTTCGTTTTCAAAAACAACTTGATAGATTAGCTTAGATATTTCAAAATCTCAACATGATCAAAGCACATTTCATCTTCATTATGTTGATTTAGAAATACTTGTTATTTATTGAGTGGTATTACAAATCGATAATAAATTATCCTACCCCAAATACCAACAGTGTAGATAAAGAAATATATATTTATTAATTGAATTAAAAATCTCAAAAGTTTACTGTTCACTAGATAAAAAAAATATTTAAAAAGTGTTTTGTATAAGTTTATGATGATATAACGATTTAAATATGAGCGCAGCACAAATCGTGTTGTTATTGATACAGCAATCACAGTAGAAATTTCTAAATTATTCATAAAAAAAAATACAAAATTCTTTTCTGAAAGTTATTTTTTATGCGAACACGAATGAAAGGACTCATAAAAACCTTAAATTTTAACAAACCTTCAAATATTTTTTTCTTCCAGGAATTTTAAGAACTTCATGTCATTTGCATTAATGAAATCCATAAAGAATGTTTCTTTTTTGTCCTTCTTAAAGAATGCGCTTTCTTTCTATTCCACTAAGAATTTAACATGTATTCAAGCTGGAGAAAAACATCATTATCTCAAGGTAAATAACTTGTTTGAAACGGTTGAAAGGATGCTTAAAGGTTAATAAGTGCTTGAAAGATGATTTTCGATAGCTACCATTAACAATGAGAAACATTAATATGCTCTTTTGTTCTAAATAAAAAAAATCAAGAATGCCATTAACTGCCCTTAATTTCTTTTAAAACTTCACTATCGAGTTGTATAGTAAGATAATGACACTTTATCATAGTCTCTGATTGCAATGAATATTTCAGAATTTTGGAAATTATATATAGTTATTCAGAGAGTATATTATTTGCCTAGGAAATATTATTTAAAATATCTATTATTACTTTTGCATTTTTTGTATTTACAAAAAAATGCAATTTTCGAAAGCCTACGTTAATATACACTTTTGTTCTTCAGAAAATAATGTTCAAGAATGCCATTAAATGCCGTTAATTTCTTTTAAATCCACATGATCGTATTTAACCAATAAATTATGATTCCATCCTAATCGCTGATTGCAATAATTTTTGAAATTATTCATAGTTAGCAAGAGAATATTTGTTTGTCTAAGAAATAGTATTTAAAACATTTATTATTACTTTTGCATTTTTTTTTTTTGTATTTACAAAAAAGAAATTCAATTTCATTTCAAAAATAATGCAATTTTCGAAAGCCTACGTCAATATAGACTTCTGTTCTTCAAAAAATAATTTTCCCGAATATCATTAAATGCCGTTAATTTCTTTTAAATCTTCGTGATCGTGTTTAAGCATTAAATGATGATTCCATCCTAATCACTGATTGCAATAAATTTTGAAATTATTTGCAGTTAGGAAGAAGGTATTTGTTTTTATAAGAAATAATATTAAAAATTTCGTTTTGCATTTTAAAAAATAATGCAATTTTACTTTCTTATAGCTGGTGAAATTGCCTTTACTAACGTTTTCGGCTAGATATTATGAAAGCTTTCACAAATAGAGTAATTTCAAAGCAATCTTCTCAGCAAACAATTTGTAAGAAATAAATATATATTGGAGCTGTTTCATTTGGATTGATTTTATATTTTGCACTTTATAAATTGAATTACTAATCTCTCTTTGATTTTGAAACACAATTTATGAAACTTTAACAATTATTTAATTACGTTCTTTTTTAAAATTATATTTCTCCATAATAATTTTTTAAAAAATAAGTCATATCTAAGGCGATTTAAATGAAATAATAATGCCTAATAATGTGAAGTTATAGAAGCGAATAAAATTCAGTATAACGAATAAAATCCTTGCCGATCAGTATGGTTTATTGCAAATGATATCATGTAAATTTTGAATTCATTAAAACTTTCTTTAATTATTAACCTCCAGCTGGGACCTCATAGATAATAATATGAAGGATGTCCACCCTAAACTTGTCCCAATAACTAATTTCTAAACCGTAAGATTTGGGCAAATACTTCCATTTGAAAATATGCTTTAAATGATATAAAATTTATATTTTACGTTATTTGTGTCAATAAATGTACTGCTGAAAAGATTACGAATTCTAAATTTTTATACAGCCCACTTGGTCCTATTAGTGATATTTAGTAAAATATTCTTGAGACAGAAATGTTCCATGAAAGTTCTTGAGACAGAGATGTTCAAAGAATGTTCTTGAGACAGAAATGTTCTTATGCGACGTAGTATGATTTATTACAAATAATTCCGTTTAAATTTTTACTCATAAAAGATTTGAAGAATCATATTTTTTGTTATTTGAGTTATATAATAAATGTGCTGAAAAATTACGAAGTATAAAATTTCATACAGCCCCCTTGATCCTATTAGTCATATTTTGTAAAATATTCTTGAGACTCTAAATTTTTAAACAGAAAAAATGTTCCACTCTTCTGCGACGAAATATGATTTATTATAAATAATTTCATGTAAATTTTGTACTCATAAAAGATTTTGTTAAACATTAACCTCTAAATAATATTCCACAGACAATAACATACATTTCTTAGGACCGAGACTCGAGAAAGGGTAAATTGGAGAGCAGCGGTTGTACAATAATTAGGAGAATAAGTTGTTCTGCAACTGTCATGTTCATCCAAAAAAGTTTGTTTCCAAACTTTTGCGTGCCTTCAATTAGAGAATGAGTGCACAGTGGGCAATTTGGAAGAATACTTTTAATGTAAATTCCAAACAAACAGCTTCTTTATCACGAAGAAAATGACTGAGTGTCTCTATCACGCACACCGAAAACGTGATCTGCTGTCTTGTCCGCAGTTGGCTGTAATTTACATTTTGATGAACCTGAACTGGATGCAAACAAAATAAGATATTCGTTGCATTTTGTGCACGTTAGTGTAATTTAGGTAGTTTTAAATTAATCTTGAGATAAGGTAGCTCTTACTTTTAATTTGCCGAATGTCGACATGAATATGTATGTCCGTGAGGATAAGATATCTTGTAAATTAGGATTATGTTACAACTCTCAAAATATTGGTATGCTGCATTCATGACCAACAATAAATCTTGAAGAATTTTTGTAGAAAGAAAATGGCAACGATTTCAGTTGCTCCTGTCCAACAAGAATAATTAACGTCTTAAGATAATAATAGAGTGCATAATTATGTTAAAAAGGGGATGCATGATTTTTCTTTTCCACGACAACAATGCTCACAGAAACATCTTCTTGAATTGTAGTCTGAATAAAATGGCTACAATAAATTAAGATAAAAAGGTATTTGTTGCCGTATAAGATTGGTATATTTGACACACATGCCGCGGATTTTACCTATTATGGCAGCTGGTCTTTCAGATTCATTGTATCGTCGAGGCTTGGGAAGGATGTTCTGGATCGAATTACCTATTACCAAACATTGTTATTATGGTAGAACCATTAAATCATGAAAGAAAAGGTAATTGTCGCAGTATGAGATTGGTGTACTTTACACATTTGCAGGTTTAAGGTCACATTGTTATTATGTAATATTGCAACTTTATCCCAACTTTTTCCAAAAGTTTTTTTATTATAACACAGCCGCCTTCGGCTACCAGCTTCTTCGCCAGGAATATAATTTCAATTGAATCTTACATTATTTTATATTCATGGTTCCCTTAACAACGTAAGCAGAAAGTAGTAGATATTTAACCCATGTTCTTTTAATGGCTTTGCACCTATTCTGCTCATTGTCTACATTAATGTCCCTAATAGAGTCAAATAACTGACCATGTCATGTAACATTTAATTGCAAGTTGTCACAGCCACCTTCACTTTCTTATTCCTCTTGCAGAATAAGCATTTGATTTTAACATTAAAATTGCGCAACACATTTTATAGCCAGAGGCACGTTTGTAGAATTAAAACATGCTGAAATAAAAGGAAAATTTAGCAGCCGTAATCATTCAGCTTAATGGATATATATCTTCATTACCTAATATCTCAGACAGCTTGGTTTCCAGATTCCACAAAAATTTTGATGAAATAAAATATTTAAAATGTATGTAAATATATATAAATGTATGTAATGTAAGCAAAATGTATTCGGATATTACCTTAGCTTTCACCAATGAAAGAGAAATACGCAATTAAATATTTGATTAAACAATGAAAACGGCTTGAATTGGGATACAACAATGAAAAGTATTGTTGTAAATTATGCCAAAACTATTTTTAAAAAATCATTAAAATTAGTGAAAAATTGTAAGGCAACTTAATTGATATCACATCACTCTAAATGCAATTTTTTGCACTTTCAGATGGCACAAAAATGATTTTTGTGCTCTAATATTTTCGGAAGTTATAAAGGAAAAACGCTAAAATTTCGCTTAATTTTTAATTAGGTAAAATTCTAATTAAAATTGTTGAAAAAGTTCTCCGAGGTGCACATTCCCACCCTCCAAAGAATGCTCGTGCCAAATTTCGTAGCTTTAGATCCAGCTGTCTGTTTTGTAGAACGCAAACACACACACACATTCTCTTTTATTATTAGATAGAGACACAGAGATTTCATCTAAATTATACGAAGCTTACAGAATTCGTGACAATACGTTTGCGAAACATTGCATTAAATTTTATAGTTAATTCTTTGAATATTAGAGGAGAAATTAGAATTTATATTAAATAATTTTCAATAGCGCATTTGCGAAACATAGCATGATTTTTCTTTTAATTTCGGAACCAGATACATAAGGTAGGTTATATAAAATTACCAGTCAAATACCAATATGATTTAGAAGGATATCTACATTGCAGAGAATAGAATTTTTGTTGGCCCGTAAGGAATTATGGGGATTTATCCACAACCTGAAATTTTTTAAACTTGAATCTTCGAATAGTTTTATTGAATTTTATAAAGGCTGAATATGCTGAATACTATGCATACTTATTAATATAATGCATAATTTAAATTGCATTTCGAAGATTACGAATCTAAACCGAAAAAGTACTAATTTTTTTAGGCATACCAGAAATTTTAGGGGAGAACATTACAGCAGTTTTGTGTGTTTCTTTCATTCAAGTTGAGAAGTATTAATCATTAAAATTAAGTAGAATCATAAAATCCGACGTTCTTTTACATAAATTCTTTATTTTAACTCCATTTAACGTATAACATTTCGATTATATTCGTAACGGTATAATAAATATTAAATTAAACTGATTAGTTTATTAAAGAAATACATTTTTACTTTCAGACATAACGCTGATGAATATAATACGAATAAGGCATTTAACTTCGAAATGGATTATCTTTACGTTTCTACAGAAGTTTCTTCCAATAAGCGCAACCTATTAATACTTTACAACTAATTTTAGAGCTACAGAATTATTACGCTATTTAAATGTTTCGTTGAGCTGAAAATCAGTCATCGCAGGCTCATATTCACGGGTGCTTTCTTTGGTTCCACGCAACGATAGAATATATTAACCAGCTTCTCAAATTAAACTTCAGAAGATACTGACGAATTTCAAAGTTGCGCTAAATCGCTAAAGACAGAAAGTTAGCCTTGATTAAGCCATTGCACCAACGCAGATCGAAAGCGAAATGGCATCTTTTCCGGCAGGTAATTTCGGATTGGAATTCTTAATATGTATTAATGATATTAAAGTAATCACAGCTTCAGTGAAGATTGGGTTGCTGGGTTTTATCGGACTGGAAATAAGTTAAGTACTGGGAAAATTTCGCTGCCTGGTTGAAAGGATATCTCATTACAGAGGATGAGCAGTTAGGTCATTAAAGCGACGAAAAATGCAAAATTTCAGGATAGAATTAATTTCTACAGTTTACGTTTTCTCTGTGACTGCCTATATTGCCAAATTTTTAAGATGTAGTCATCAAATTTGAATGGGCTACATTTAAGTAGCTCTTATTAGCTGCGATATGTAATTTCGAGGGTATCTTAGAAATGTCAGAATGAATGTTTAACTCTTTCATTCTGAGGCGACAATTTTCTACTAGTACCTTCAAACCCGAGAATTTTTGGGAGGAAGTGACATGAATTGCACTCTTACAACCTGGGTGGTCATTTACCTTCCCTTAAAGCGCACGGAAATGGGCTGTGGTTGGCAAAGATAATTGGACACCCTACCGCCCTTATCTGCTAAGCGATCTCAGAACCCTACCTCCTCTCAAAAGAAGCCAACCGCCTCAGACCGGCCTTCGCCGCTGTTAAGGTCCGGTGAACATCAGCCGATTTGTGTCGTTGTGCAGAAAAAAATAAAAAAAATAAAACCCCATGCCCCCCTAGGGGGTTTGGGGGTTTTTTTTTTTTTTTTTTTTACTGCTCAACGACGCAAATCGGTTGGTGTGTACCGGGCCTAAGGGGAAATTTTTAGACCGTCCGGGACCGCCTCGCTCGGTGTGAGAGGGTTAATCTCCTGTTTGAAAGATAATTTCAGAATTCAAACTGAAGAAGCCAAATGAAGGCACAGAACAAAGAAATATTCCATCCCCAGATAAAAGCATGTTGCGGTTATGATATGCGACTCAACTGTCGCGTTTTAGGATCAAACTTATTTGTTATTAAGCTGGTGGAAAAATTTATTTTGCCCGTAGAATTTGATAGAAGTTTTGGGCACCTCGAACAAAAGATTAGAATATACCGTATAAGTAAGCAGACTCGTTCTCCCTCTGGTGATTTAACCCTCAACTGATACCGTGAAATTTCTGTGCTTACCAAAGTAGAGACATTTCCAACCAATTTAGCATGGTAACATGCACAAAAACAAATAAATGAGTTTTTTTCTATAAAAAACTTGGGAGTTTTTGCATACTGTATTTGTCAGTTGAATGAGTCCGTATATTACCACTTATATAATTTATTATATTTTCAAATGACCATTTATCAAGACTAACTTTAAAATAAATGAAAAAACTGCAAGGTTTATCTATATTTATACATAAATTTCTGATTTAATCACTTAACCAATTAACAGTTTCTTTTTTGTGCCATATTGTGTCCCAAAATAAGCACATTTTTTCAATTCCTACTATTAGTTCACACTCTCCCTAAGTATATTTATTTATATATCTTGTTAAATTTTCAATCGTTAATAAAATACTTTTTATTCATCCACTCAAGTTCAAATACATTTTTAAACTTGTATTGGACGGCACTTAATGTTAATACAGTTTTGTCAAATATTAATTCATTAATTAAATTTAATTATTTAATTTTAGTCTTATATGGGAGAAAGCATATGTCGCCTTGAATCGTATGGTTGGAATTTTTCTCAATAGATGGAGCTAGGTTTGCCAGCTTCTAGACCTAATATCCTTTGTTTTCTGGTATGTTCACGAAGGCATCATTTTTTCATGTATTTTTGTTAGAGGGTAATGTTGAATACTTTCTTTATTCTCTCTATTGGATATGTTAAAAAAGACTTTATGAAGTTTTTCAATTCCTACTATTAGTTCACACTCTCCCTATATATATAAAATATTTAGCAGGATATAAATTTATGAATAAATACCGTCAGTAACGAAGCGTGTAGATCGCTGACCTAAGTAGGAATTGACTTTAAAATTTTTTTTTATATTACTTGTTATAAGCAATATTGTATTCAAATAGATTTTAAAAATTCAAATCAGCAGCCAAAACATTTACAAGTATTGATTTTAATAATTTTTTATAATTTTTAATTGTAGGAGAAAAAAGGGCAAAAAAAAACTGATTTACCTAACCTAATCTAAACTAAAAACTAGTTTGCACTTGTTTTGCAATCCAGGATTAACTGGACTGCTAGAGCCATTTACGAGAAACATTGCAAAGTAAGGAAAGTGAAAAAGACTGGAATATCATTGGAGTGGCTTAAAAGACCTGTCTGAGCGGCGTTCGGCCAAATCAGGGAATTCCCCTGTCGGAGTGCCCGAACATTAAGTTTTTTTTTACTGTTGGATAATGCAAATACAGTAGAACCCCGGAAATCATAACCTCGGTAATCCGAAACTCCGGATAATCTGAACATCTTTTTTTAGTTTTCTGAAAACTTTTTACTAAAAAATGAAGGAAAATAACAATTACGAATCAGAAACAAATCTAATGATTATTCCTAAATTAAAAGAAGTATTTGAAGTGGTCTTTAAGAATGAATACAGCACCTTAATGAGTAGGAAAAAAACTCAGTTATCTTCCTTTTACCCTCAACTTCTTTGCCACAGTACCGTGCGAATCGCCGAGTGCTCTTTCTGTACGCTTTCACAGAGCACACAGTCAATACTCTACTGCATATGGTATATCAAGAGTATTTTACAGAATTTCCGAATAATCCGAATTCCCCGGAACCCGAACAGAGGTCAACCCCAATTAGTTCGGATTAACGGGGTTCTACTGTATATGCACACAAATTACTTTAAAAATAAAATTTTGAAACTCAATTTGGAATAACCTCGTTTTTACATATGTCAAGGATAGACTTCATAGGAAATAAGAAACCCAATCTTTGTGAACGACACCGAGGTGCTGCAATATTTTCATCACAAGTATTGCATTATCCTTATTCTGAACCTTAGAAGTCCAGTATCGGGAAATGCTTTCGAAATCTTTATCAAAACAATTTATTGTAGCAAGAGACGTGCTCACCATTCTAACTGTTTGGTAGTTGGACGGTCGAAAAATGCATAACACAATCGGTATTATGGTGCCATTCTGTCCCAACAGAAACTTCTTCTAAGAAAATAAAGAGTAAAATCTAGAATAACTTCAGCAATTTGCCCAGCCATTGTAAACTTGCCGCCAGAAAAGTGCTGATAACAGAAACTTGAGGTACATTTTTACCTCTAGATGTAGCGAGTCAAAATCTTTGTGGGGACTAAACTGCTCCCCATCATCAGTTAGAAGCTAATAATGATATCTTGGCTGGTTAGCTGTACCATCGACTATGACAGAATTTTATAAATCTTGTGAGATCTTCTTGCATGATATGCTCAAAATGGAGTCTATTTTGCAAATTTTTTCAGCTCCGTCTTGTCCTGACTAGACATTGAAATCAACGGCTTAGTTTTGTATTCTTTCTTCTATGGAAATTCAAAGAAGCTTTAATGCACTTCCTAGGTAACACCAGGTGTTTAAAGATATTTCACAATATTGTTTGATATCATCTAATATTAAACATTATAATATAGACTGGAAAAATAGACGACCCACACAACATAATTCTGCCGTCGTTCATCGCATAACGGAAACTAATTCCAATACTTTAAATTGAATGATTTTGTGTCTAAAATTTCATTAGGGATTGCCTACATATTTACAATCTGCAAAATCTGTACTAACTGAAAATTTCCAATGGCCGCACACTGTTTTGATGTTATAAATAAATTTATAGCATAAAAATTATACTGCTACACATTTTGGTTAATATACTATGATTATATCGAAAGAAAACGTCATCTCAATATTTAAATAAGTAGGCTCTCTGCTTTTGTCTACATGTGGGTAGTAAAACTTTTATTCAGGTGGATTTTTTTGTTTTGTTCTGTTTCTGAAAAAATACGATTCTGTTCCGTAAACAGATATTCAAAGCATTGTCTAAATTGCATCTAAGCTTGAATTGCCATTACCCTCAAACCGCTCTAATTTAACCCCTTGAGGGGCAACACCTTAAAAAAATTTTTTTTCTTAAAAAAAGATATATGTTTGAAGATCTATCGTCTAAAAATAAAATATTTTCCGAATAAAAATATTTTTCTGCGTTTAGGTTTTCGACGAGAGGGTGGGACGACGTATGTCCCACCGCCCCTGAAGGGACTTGAGTATCCCCCAACTCCCTCGGTGACTCGCGCTGTCGTTCGTTCTTTATCAGTTGCACTTCGAGCATAAATTTGGTTATTTAGCACATTTCCTTTGAACAGCTGTAGAAGCTGTATACTGTGGTTGAAGTGGAAACCGTTTCCCACATTCTGTACCCAAATGGGGAGAGTTCTTCAATTGTATTTTTATAGATGTCGCTCTCTTTGAAATCTAAAGAAGAAAGAAGACCACCCATATTCTGTATGCAAAATGTTACTCTTATCCACGGTTTATTGTTTGGGAAGCAACAGAAATGCGTTATCAGTAGATTTAATCACACATTTCAGTCAAGGAAATGAGGCACTAATGCCCGAAACTGGACACAAACTGTAATGAAACCACCGCTGTAAGAAGCCCATCGATTGTAAATTATCGCGCGAAGGAAAGCGTTGCTGGAAGCTGACAGGTTCAAACACATTTGCTTTGAGTATTGTTGATAACAGCTATTCACAATAGACTATCCCTTAGGGAAATCGCCTTTTTCTCAAAAGCAGTCAAGAATGTAAACAAGTAGGGAGTGGGGTGGGCAGCTTCAACGGAACTACTTCCTTTTCGTTGCGGTTATTGGACCTTCAATTTTGAGAGATACAGAAAGACTTGAATATTCTCTCTACTTTTCGTTCTTTTTAGAAAAGTATATTTTTATCCGTTTATAAAAAAATTCCTCAAAAGATCGCTTCTTGTTTTCAAAAATTCCACTCAAAATAAATTTAGATATGCCATTTTTTTTTTTAAAAATGCTTGTTTGCGTTTACAGACTTTTTTTGTTTAATATTATTTAACTATCTTCTGAAATATATAAATTTATTTTCTGTGTAAGTATTAAATTTGATAGAGTGATTATAATTATGCCGTTTATAAATCCAAGTTTATCATTCAAGAAAGGAAGAAAGAGGATTGAGTCGCGAATTTTTGTGCTGCCATCTACAGGCTGACAACCTTAGATGCGCGGTGGGACAAAATTGTCCCACCTTTCTTATCTATAATAATTGATAAAAAAAAATTACTTTTGAAATACAGATAATGTTTGGAATATATTTATTGAGCATTGAAGATTTCTTTGGCATCTAATATTTGTTTCGAAGTTCATTTTCTTTCTCTAGAAATTTAAAGAAAATCATTGCCAATAAAGGGCATGATTTTCAAAATTATTTTCAATAAATTTGATTAAATTCTCAATGGTACTGCAATTTTTTTTTAAAGTAAGAGGTCTTGAAATATCCAATAAAACAATTTTTGTAATAAAATACCTTATACAAGTTTATGAAAAAAAATCTTAAAGAAGGTGGGACAGACGGTGTCCCACCGCCCCTCAAAGGGTTAAAAGCCTAAGACTTGTTTTATAAACAAAAGTAATAAAATATTTTTGTTCTATTTATATTTTAACGAGCGCACTTTTATTTTTTTAACGAAATGTTAATATTACTGTTAAGATTAATAGCTTGTTGAGAGATATATGATTTTCTTTGTGCTTCACAATGCGCAATATTTCTTTCATCGGTGCTTAATATATTCCTTCATCGATTGACTGGATGACACGCTGTACTACTTTTTCTGAGTTTAAATATTTTTTATTGATAAAGTGGTATAACTTTTAATTCACTGGTAAATATAAATAAGTTTCCATCTAGTGTTTTATTGGTAAATTCATGCTCGATTTAGTGCTTTTGAAATCCTACAATTTTCACAATACTAAGCCACAAATGCAGAGTACTTATTCCCACTATGATATGCAACTCGGAAAGGATATCACAAAGAATATTGGATATTTTTATGCAAAAAGCGATCTTTTATCTTGTCATTCCAAACCAATAGTATAAACTTTTCTTTAACATAGTCCTTCATAACTCAGAATACTCCTCCACTTATTCGGCATATTTTTAATTTTGGTCATTCGAGTAATTTTTCTCACTTATAAAAGTTAGTGGTTCATCATATATTTTACTGCTTCAGAGAAGAGTAGAACTTTGGAATATTAGAGAATTATTTCTTAAGATGTCTTTAAAAAGTAATCTGCCATTTAATCGAAGATTTCTGTTAGAAATGTTTTGAATGATTATAAAAAAATAATTGAATGAAAAGGACGAAAAACAAAAAAATTAACCAAATATATTAATTGTAATAATTAAAGAGATGAAAAAAGTTAAAAAGTATAAGAATATCTATAAATGTAACTTCCCAAAACTAAGAGCATTATATCGAAAAGTTCTAGAACGGTTATAGTATAAGTTTAAAATTGAGTTCATAAAGACGTAATAACAAGACTTTCATTTGTTGATAAAGTTTTCGTGAAATGCCGATTGTTCCTTGTCAATAATTATAAAAATAATTATAATTATATATATTTTGTATTTCCAAAATAACTTATAAATTCCTTAGGAATTCTGGTGTTCTCTGAAAGTAATGCTTTTTGTAAAAAATGCACAAAAATGAATGGCATTCGAAATTTGGAATATAACATGAGTATTGTGTATTATTTTCTAATAAGATATTTTTGCATGCCTTCATAAAAAACGCTTGCAAAATCTTCTTTTTCAAAAAAGTCTGCTCTTCGTTATTCTGATAGAATAGAATTTATGGATTTTAGATTTTATTTGATACATTACACTACCCGAGTGGCGAATACAGGATTCGGGTCGGGGGAGTGGTGCTGAGGTTATAAAAATTTTGTATCGTAGTGACGAATGTCAAACCTCATGGCTTATGTAAACCAAAACATTTTAACTTTACAGGCTTTCCTCTCCTGACAATAAGAATAATAAAGAACACTACAATAATAATTTGGATAATTTAATAAAAAAATACATTGAAACAGCTGACCAAAAAATGTTTTCGGCCGCGTCAACGCTACAAGTGCAAGTGGAATGACTGGAAAAGTAGGAAAATTTTCGAGCCTGTCAAGTCAGAAAGCAATGTTGTCACGATTTTAATACCATTCTTTTAAAATGAAATTAAGATCAAACAGTTGTAGTGATTTTAAATTAAATCAATAATTTAGGTTTAGCTCTGGGTGGCTGCTGCCCGATAGCCCCTCCCCTGGATTCGCCACTGTACTACCCCACCGGGTACATAAAGAAATATATATGCAGTTTTGAACAGTCAAAAATACAAGCAATCTGAAATGCTAATTTAATTATTACTTTTACATTCAGGAATTTTATTTTAATTACTTCGTATTAACGAAATTAATATACGATTTGTTTTACAACCGACAAAGGCAATGCTAATTGTTTAATCTAATGATGTAATGAACTCTGAAATCAGTCCTTTTTATGATTATATCCAAAAGTAAATACAACTAAAGCAGATTATTTTTTTAAATATTACAGATATTTTTTTTTAACCTGGAGAAAGTAAACACACATCAATAAATCATGCAATGCAAGCATTATCTGCAGATGCTTTACTTTACAAGACGATAAATAATAATGCGGAAAAGCGACAGTTAGGAAAAATAACATAAAAAGAGGCAAAATTTAGGAGTGCGCATGCGTTCTTCAGTGCGGGTTGCAATGTTATTTGAAAGGAAGGTTTGGAAGTACACAATAACAAGGCATGTAACATCCTTTATCACAAAGTTTAAACCGCTATAATTATTCGATACTTCATAAACCCTACTGCAAACTTCGTGTTAAAATTTTAGTGATCCATCTCGTTGTTCTATAGCACAATAAAATAAATAACGCTAAAGGCATTGCGCCAGATTACTCGCTTAATAAAGCAATTTGAGAATAAGTTTATAATTCTCAGTGACATTGCACTAATTGAAATGTTATAAGAGTAAACTGGGCTCATGTGAGGTAATTTTCAATGCTTGCTTCCCGTGGAGTGGCGCTGCAATCGTTTATGGCCAATATATATTTCACATTTTCATACATAATATTTAGTAATATGTTAAATATTAAGCTATATGTTATTTTGGGATACATATTATAAAAATTAATATAATAACATGCTTGGGAATTGAAGCATAACAGCCAGAAGCAGAATAGCCAGATTGAAACGTAGAAACTTTATTGAGAAAAAGTTTCAATTTAAATTTTAGATATTAGATATAGGCTAAGTAAACGTAGAAATTTTACAGAGAAAAGTTTCCATTTAAATTTTAGATACATAGACTAAATAATCGTAGAAATGTTATTGAGAAAAAAAGTTTCCATTTAAATTTTAAATATAGACTAAGTAAACATAGAAATTTTATTGAGAAAAAAAATTCCATTTAAATTTTAGATATTAGATATAGATATATTAGATATAGATATATATAGATACCTGGTGGGCAATATGTCGGTCATGTCACAAGAGCAAGTGGAACCGATAGTGATATTGCCAAGTGCATTCTTAAGTACCTGGAAGATAATGATACTGACATTAATGAATTGGAAGCGATACTGTGATGGTACAACAACAAACACAGAATGAAAAAATGGTGTTATCCGCAGCATAGATTTAAAATTCAACGCCAGTTGTAGTGATTCATATGCTTACTTTACTTCAACGAGCTACCATTCAAACATTTATTTGAATATTTGGACGGAGAGACGACAGCACCAGGGTCATTTTTCTGGGAAAATTGCATACAACTGACTAATTGTGAGAAATTGCCCATTATGAATTTCAAAGCAACTGAGTAGGATGAAATCAATATAAATAAAACTGATCTTAGTAAAGATCAACAATACCTCCTGGATATTGTCGGAGCAATCCAGACAGAACAATGCTTTTCAGATCTCGCCCTAAGAGATCCTGGACCTCTCAGTCACTCCCGATGGCTGTCATATGCAATCCGGGTCTTAGACTTGTTCATTTCCAAAACAAGCTCTACAAGCGAACTCAAAATGCTTGTTAACTGCATTATGAAGAGTCATGCTCCTGATTGGTTTGCCATTAAAAGATATCCGCCCTTCAAATACAGTCCTAAACATAAAAAGATTGCATTTTATAATACCTTATAATGAACTTATTTGTTAAACTGTAGAAACCTCCATTTTTCGCCTAAACTCTAAAACTTTGAGACTTTTGTGCAAACTCGAAATGTAGCGCATGGGTTTTAAATATAATTTTTCTGTCACCAGGCAACTAAAATGAAATACTTAGACTTTATTAGAGTCAAAATTCTGTAGCCTGTAAAATTTTAGTGTAGAGTTAAATATTTTTTTTTTCATTTTTTTCAAAACTTTATTCTCTTTGTGCGAGCTGAAGATTAAAAGTAAAATTTTTCCCCTATTTTTCCGTTGCTTAGCATGGTAATACACATCCTATGCACCCTATTAGAATTCGATACTCGAAAAATTGATTTTTTCGACCCACCCTATTAGCGTTACATTAACTATTAAGGTACTAGCAGATTCGTGCCCGTCGAAGACGGGCTTTGAGCCCGCCAACAATATCTCAGATATGATAGTCACAAATTTACTAACAAAAGTTGTCGTGGACAATCTCATGCACATTTGCGGGGTGCTTAAAAAATAAAAAAAATTATAATTTGTATTAAATTTTAAATGTAAATATATATGAACATTAAAAGTAAACAATAAATCTATCAACTAAAAATCTTAATTATAAATAAATTAATTACGAAAACTGGATTAAAACACTTGATTAAAAACCTTAAATACTTAAATTAAAAGTTAATTATGAAAACTCGATTAAAAACAATTAGTAAAAAAACCCTTAAAAACTGCTTACCAACACTCAAATCAAAACTAATCACTAAAATCGGATTGAAACAATTGGTGACCCACTAACAGAAAAAATACATTACCAAATACAAAATTTAAGAAAATGCTGAGAGAAAATATTGGCTATAGCATTCAAACCTTTATAAAATTTAAATAACTTGCCTCTTAAACATTCATTTCAAAAATTAAGTACGAAAAAGGAAAAAAAATATCGGATGCATGTAAATAATTAAACACTCAACTAAAAACTAATTACGAAAACTGGATTAAAAACATTTAGTACAAAACCTTAAAAATACTTTTCCTTTGTCGAATCAATGTTGATCTTCCGCTGACTCAAAAAAAATTCTCCAACTGATCTGCGAAGAGAGAATAAATGAATCGGCATAGACCGTAACACACTCTCGCGTGTTAAAATAAAAAAAAGCAAACTGCTAAACTCAGATAGGAACACCATTTCAAATAGCAATAACATCAGCTTTATACTTTGAAGACCTTATAATTTAGCTAAAAGATTCAATGTTTCCCAACGCTCAGAGAAAAAAAAGCATGCAAAAAATAAACAAAAAAAAATGCTAAAAGACTATAATAGGAAAATAAATGAATTCTGGTATAACTCCTTTTTGATATTGAATCATCACAGATTCCCTAATTTGTAGACAGACAGTCTGAATATTTTTGGCACGTAGCCAAATCACGTGAGCGTCACCGACTTCGGAGAATAATTGTATTATAGATAATATATTGTATTGGAAAACATGTTATAGAAACAGATATAATAACTTGCTTAGTAATTGAAGTATAACTTTTTGTCAGCCTAAACAGATTAAACTTAATAGTTAATTGGAAATTTCAATGCGAGAAATAAGTTTCCGTTTAAATTATAGATGTTAGAATAAAATTTTTAACATTTTAAGATTATTTTGGTCTTCAGGTAATATTTCGTAATAAAATTGGTAAAGAGTTTTAAACTTATTTGCACTCATTTGTGATTTTGTGTCAATTTGAAAAATGATATAAATGCAATTAGGCTTCTTTGTTAAGCTAGTTTATGTATAAATCAATATCTTTTTTAAAAAAACTTATCTATGTCAGTTTCAGAGCTTCTGGTATTAATTTCCGTTTTTAACATAGAACTATTTTTTTAATTCTAAGTAAATAATGTAATTAAAAAGTAATAGTTTGAAACCGTACTTGTAATTATTTAATTTACATATGAGCCAATATTCTGTCTAGGATCATATTGGAATTTTAATTCAAATTAATAAAACTTGAGACAAGATAAATGGATTCTTTGTCTTTGAACGGCAGCACTTTTAGGATATAACAATAATGATATCTCGATCAAATACAAAGGAAGCTCAGTTAACACTATTTCAATATAAAACATCATTTCCCACTATTTTTTAAATATACATTTATTTACCACTAATTATATACAAGAATAAATTATAAATAAAAAATTGATTTCGTTTACACGTCGACGCGTTCGGTTTGCAGATTTTCACTATTATAAATTGCTGCTCTTAATTTAAAGATTTAAGAGCGGCATAGGTAAAAAAGAACGAAAGGTAATTAATAGCTCAATATATAACTGCACGGTTGAGGTTACATTTCGATGCCTTAATAAGCGATTGTAAGCCCACTGCCCGAAAGCTCGCGATAATAAATCGTAACATTTACCAATTTCTATTCCTAACAGTATAATTGGTATTCAGCTAAGCGTGTCTCATTTCAAGATTCGGCAGATTATTTCAGGTCTTTCGAGATTAGAACAAACGTAATGCATGAACTAGAAATGAATGAAAAGTTAATAACAAAATTTATATATAAAATAAAATCTCTCTTCCGTTTATATAAAATTTAAAACTTTTGTTTCGTTTCGCAATTGCTGTAATATTTCATAATGCGGAATTTTTTTTCATATTATACGCTATTCCTTTCGAATTTTTAAAGCCATGCTTTTCGATAGCTTATTTTGGGCAAATATTTGAAACGGAAATAAAATAAAAATATTTTAAATAAATTTTTATTATCCAATGTTTTACATTATTTAAATGAATCGAATTATTATAAACTACCTAATCTCAGATAGAAAACAATTGAATTGAGGATTCGAATACAAATGAATTACAATTTCTAAAAAATAGCTTTCCCTTCAAATAGTATAAAATTGTAGTGGTAATGTTCTGGATTGTATTTTAGAAAATTACAGTCGTATATTTTTTCAGTGAGTGACTTTTAACAACAGAAAACAAATGCGTAGTAATCATCTAGTTCCCATTGAGGCAACATGAAAGTTAATCCGAAACCTAAAAGCAGTCAATGACAGATGAATCGAAGTAAAACAAATTAAGAGTGCTAAGTCGAACCTTGGGTGAGAATGAAGGGGGTAAAAGAACATTAATTGGTGTATGCCAAACAGAAACATCTTAAAATCCAGTTCTGGATAAGATCATAGATATAAAGGATAGATATTCGCTTTTGCCCAATTTTTCACTTATTTGTACGCGATGAGGGAATTTTCGCGTTTTCCAAAACTATTTGGTGTGCAGCCTCATCCTATGTCTGTCTTACTTTTTCATTCATTTTCGGTCTTCTTTTCTTGTTTTTATCCTGTTTCGTTGATAATAGAACTCTCAGAGTTGAGAAGTAAGCAAATAAGCATAAAAAAGAAAATGCGAATTTTTAAAATAATTTTATTGGGTTCTGCAACTCTTCAGCCTTAAAGAAAGAGTCGCCATTGCCTTTAGATAAAACTTAATAATGCGCACAACGCTCAGAGCAAAAAATTTAATTTTCTTGCCAGATATTAGTTTATATTCTTGTTTTATGTTAAATTTTATTTTCTCAAGTTGTCCTTCCATTCTTTATCAAGTCGATATTTACAACTATCTGGCAATAAAACTGAGTAACAGTGTGCGCCATTGTCAAATTTTTTCCAATCTGTGATTATTGGATGATGTTCTACTAGAAAAATATTTACATTTCGCAGTTTTCTATGTTGAATGAATTTGCATTTCTGCAATAAGCATCTCCATATAAATTTGTGAGAAGCCTCTAAATTTAAAAATTAATGTATCTATGCAAGCTTTCCAGATAGAATCGTGGAACTTTTTAACGTTTTACTCATAGCCCCTTTTACTCTATGCGGAATGTATAAAAATCTAATTTCCTTAACTTTTTATTTTCATCTTCCACAGAAATCAATTGTTTTCACACAAATTCCTACCTTATTTTATGACACTTTGTATTTGTAAGTATACATTTGGCACAGTATTTAAGGAAAAAAATGCTTTATCCACTTTTTTGGACAACCTGTGTAATAAAACACGCATCCATATTTAAACTTTAGTTAAGTTTCATACAGGTTAATATAAACGGAAATTTAATACTGTTTTAAAACTTTTGTAAACCGTGTCTTAAATAATCACTTTAAAACAAACCAATTTATATAATATCTTTTGTTTTGTAATTAGAATGTTAAAAATTTCGTTTTGTGCTGCAAATTTTATGAATTATGTAATTTCTTATTATATAGAATTGTAATGTTATCTTAAGCAGTATTCATTAGGACATTTTAAAGTCTTTTATTTCCATAGAATTTCTGAAAAATAATATCGTTGATTCGGGAATCAAAATATTCCATACTGTGCATTATTGCCTTCAGAATTTGAATAACTGAATGCCGCCTTTTTTTTGTACGTGATATCGATGTATATCTTATAACAAAATTTAGATAAAGTGTCAGAAAAAGCAACCAATCACCCAGCATTATTCTACCATCTTTCAACATATATTCAAACTAAAAATGCCGTTATGAAGGAAATAACCAAGAAGAGAAACCCCGCAGTGTCGTAGCATCCGGGTGATAATGAATAACTGGTTGCCGTAACAATTAATGCTGCCAATGCAACCAAACGCATAATAGCTCCAATAACGAGCGGAACATGAGACGACTTCCCCAACACCACCACCATTACAGGAGTATGAACAGTCATTGGTCTGTTGCGCTGAAAGCAGCATCATTCTTATTATTCCCATCAGAGAAGCGAGACCCTGCTTACTTTTCCGGCGGCTTCTTACTCCCATATTTGAGATGCTCTCCGGTGGGTTATTATAAAGGAAATAATATTTACTACAAGATTTTTTGTCTTAAACATTTTACATTACATGTTTAAAATTGCACTAATTTTAAAATTTTCTATTGTAAAAAACATTTTTGATTTCATAATGGAAATTATGATTTAAATCGTTTGCAGAAATTTTATTTATACGGAGCTTTAAAAGCATAATTCAAGTTATTATCTAAAATTATTACAATTGATTGCTCCTGTTGCATGATAAAATTTTTCTGATTAATTTTCTGGAAAATGTTTGATTTTACCCTACAAATAGATAAAAGCAAGAGCGTTATATGTTTTTATAATTACACTTCAACATGAAATGCCATTACTGTCAAAGTACTAAATTTAATGATCAGAAGTTTAGTTTTATGTGCGAAAGTAATAAAATAAATTGGATCATTTAACGATGTGCATACTATGGTGGTTATATTAATAGCTTGCTATGAAAGAGATAAAATTTACTATGATTTTTGTATTTGGTGCTTCATTTCCCCATTTCTTTCTTATTACATTATTTCTTATGATCAAGTCCATGGTCCTTGCGCCATAAAATACCAATACTTAAACATTATTTCAATCATCGTTGCTTAATATTATATATGAATTGTCTTAATGAAACGTTGTACCACTTTATTTATAAGAATTTATATGAAGACATGTAATATTCCATTCTTATTACAAGCACACTTAACACAAAAGCCTCCATAACTAGTTTTTTTGTACTTAATTGATGAATGTTGTAACTTTCCCAAATTTTGTAATTTTATTTAAACTAAACTCCGTTCGTGGTAAACAACTCCCCGCTGCATGTAAAACAATAGTGAATTATCAACTAATAAATCTTTTCTCTCATTAAAGTTTTTTTGTGTTACAAGTAATGTGATTCTCAGTCTAAGGCAACCAATGGTTTCAAATTGAATAAAGGTGCATAGCATTATGATTCTATATGGGTATGTAATTTTTGTGTGTGAGATAAATCTAAACCCTTTTTTAACCCCTGCTCTACAGGCAATTTTGGGAAGACGCTTATTAAATGCGACAGATACAAATGCTGTAGGAAGAATAATTTCCATTTTGCCTTGGCGTTCTGTGAGCTAATGAACAGAAGTTCAATTTTTCCGCAGAGCCTGTGACTTTAAGTCAGAGTTTAAAAGTAACAATATTGAGAAATCTGAATGCATTGGAATATTTTTATTTTGTCTGACATTTTTTGCTGTCGCCGGGATGAAAATGCTGAATGCAACTAGCATCAAAACTTTATTTTGTACTGGTGATATATTTTTATAAAGCAACTATGTAGAACTTAATTTTAATAGATGAAGGTAATATTCAATAAACATTTCAGTGCCGAATGAAGAAAGCTGTTGTCTTTTGATATTTGTGAAAGGCCCTATAAGTCCATTGTTAAAGAGAAAAAATACAAAAAAAGTAACCGAAAAACAACCCATATGAAACGGCTAAAAATTTTCATGGTCCCACAAAATGGCTTCCTCAATTGACTTATGTTAAAATTTATCCACTTTTCTATTCAAAAAAATTAATTGTGGATTTTAATTAATAATATAACAGGCTCCAATCCTTTCAAGTTAGTCACATGTTAAATGTAATTACACATACCATCTAAACATGTAATTTAATATTGTATTTGTATTGCTTGACACAGAACGCACATGAATGTAATTTAAAATCTCGCCCTGTGTTTACATTTAACGGGTACTATTTGAGTAGAAAATGTGTTATTCATCTGGCTTTGGTTTATGTGGTGTAAAAGTGAAATGGGACTTTCACTGAAACACATATTTCAGATTTCACTTACAAATCGTAAGATATAAAGAATATGAGAGTGGAAAAATTCGAAATGAAGTTTTAGAAGTTTTCATAAGACACTGTATTAATTCTAACTAAAAATGGATGCTCACATTTATCACCTAGCTTGTAGAAGATGAACAGAAATGTAGTAAATAACTGTGAAGCAACATTAACTAAATATATTATAAATTCTACAATAAAACATTAAAAGCACTGACATATATTCATGTGCGCCTATGTTTCGTTTGTAAATAAAAATTATTCGAAGTGAAATAAAAAAATTTGCTCAACAAAATTATGATTAATAAATTTAAAGTAATCAATTCACATAAATTTAATGTACAATGAGAACGCAAATGTCCATGTCACCCGCCAAATCACTGCATGTTGTTTCCTGAAGGAAGTTCAATATCTATCAAAATTTAAAGTTTAGGCAAAGAGCTATTCAAGATACAAAATTTTGAATAATACAGTGTGTATTCCTGATGAAGCTGGAAGGTTATTCTCTAAAAACTTCCAAGAAAATTTTATGAAATTTGTACATGAAGTACATGCTATCCACGGATGACAGATTCACGTAATCCAGAATGATCCAGTAATCCACGTTCAAGAATCGTCACTGTTCCTAGTAGCTCCTCCTTCACATTCCTTAATCCACAAGAGCGGCTGTGTTCCCATCTGACTACTTCAAAGCGATACTCACGATAAATCTTTGGCAAAGACCTGTTCTAGATGCCAATTTTTGCATAATACACTATTTATTGCTGATGAAGCTGATAAAAATTGTCAACGGCTGGAAGGTTATTCTTTAAAAACGTGCAGGACAATTTCAAGAATTTTAACATTATGAACATTATATTCAAGCATGCCAGGTTCCCGTTTGCCAGATTGATTCAGTAACCCACGTCCATGCCAATACCATTGCTCACTGCTCCTTACAACTGCCGTCTTCACATGCCATAAAACACAAGAGCAACCATGTTCCTATCTGACTACCTGAAAGTTAAACTAAAGATAATTAATACTTCAAACCTATATTATAGTAATATATTTTCATGATTTGTTTATCTGTTATTCTAAAAGGACTTTAAATTTCACTAGCAGAAAGTAAATGTTAAATTTGCCTGCACTTAGGCTGCAAATTGTAGTACCACTTACCGTTCAGTAAAATTTAATGAACGGAAGTCAAGAATCATTTAGTTCAAGTGTAAATTCATGCCCATTAAATCATTATTAGCCCATTCAGAAAAGAATACGAATATAGTAATTTAACTTTATTCGAACTCAACTCTGATCGCATATTAACAAAAGTATCAAAATTAGGGATAACCATACAAGCTTATGCAATCATTATTGAGCCTCAATATTTATTACACATTTCATAAAACACGACCGCAAACTTCTTGTCAGTGATCCGTCTCCTCTTTCTACGACAAAAAAATAGCTACTAAATATATTTCACTACATTACTCGCTGAAAAAAACATGCAGCAACTTGAAAGGCAATTTATAATCCTTACAGACGTTGACTGTCATCACCTTCGTTGAAAGAGGATGAGCTTATGTGAGTTGAGCTTCCAGGATTCCCATGCAGAGGCGCTGCAATCGTCAATCAGCTCTGGGAGTCAACCGCTGCTTCTCTCTACGCCACAAATTTTTCGACATGACATTTAGTCAAATGTTAAATATTAAGTAATATTTTGTATTGGGATATACGTATGTTATGAAAACAAATATAATGACATGCTTTGTAATTTAATTATAACTCTTTTATCATCATGCCAAATTAAAATGAGTTAATTCAGATTGTGACAATTGTTAATGTAAAGAAGGATGTATTCGTTTACATTTTAAAAATTAGTAGAAAATATTGTGACATTTTAAGCTGATTTTGGGTTTGAGGTATTGCTTCGTAATCAGTGCTGTAGTCGCAAAGTAAACAGTGTTGGAACGCCCTAATGTGGTTGAAGAAAATCATGTTGTTTTAAGGAGATTTTTTACCATAATTTCGAATTTATTTTTCGTGAAAAAAAACAGTGCCAAAACGGCAGCTCTGCTCCACTTCACATGTACTCGTAATATAATCGATAAATAGGTTTACAGCTGTTCTTAGTCATTTGTGATCAAAGTGACTTTGAAAAGTGTTATAAACACAAGTATGAATCTTCGGAATATGTTTGTTAAACTTAGAGATATTTCACGAATAATGCTGTATCATTTAATATAACTTATCTCTCCAAATTTCAGATCCTATATAAGAGTGATTCTTTCCTTTGGCGTTTGTTCTTGTTTCTAACATGTTTGTTGTTGGTTCCTAATTAAACAGTCTATTTAAAAAGTCATAGTTTGACAAAATTATCTGTAATTATTTTATTACGTTATTAGTCAGTATTTTGCCGACGATCATATCAGAACTGAGGTTTAAATAAACAAAAGTTCAGACTAGGTAATTAAATTTTTCTCCCAAATTAGTCAGCACTTTTAAACTGTAAACCTAATGGTAGTATACCGATCAAATACAAAGGAAGTGTAGTTGACACTTATTTTAATGTGCAAAATTATTTACCACTTTTTTAAAACAATAATAAAGCATATATATTGAACTAACGAATTTGTGCCGGTGGGTGGGGTTTTGTTGTTTTTATTTTAAATTACCGCTTTATAATTCTAAACACTTAAGAGCAGTATAAGTAAAAGAGAACGCAAGGTAATTAATAGCTCAATATGTAACTGCACGGTTTAGGTTTAATTTTGATGCTTTTATAAGCGATTGCAGCCCACTGGTCGAAAGCTCCCGATTATAAATCGTAACATATGCCCATTTCTGTTCCTAACATTATCTTGGATATTCAGCTAAGCATTTAAAGCTTCGACAGATGGTTTAAGGTTTCTCGAGAACAGAACTTATGAACGTATTACGTGTTTTAAAACTTTTTTGAACTACACTTTAAATGAATGAAAAATTTCTAATATAATAATTACATAAAAGAAAATCGTCCTTTCTTTTATATAACATTTATAACTTTGGCCTTTGTTTTTTAATTGTTATAATATTTTAAAACTATAAATATGTGGAAATTGTTTCCACTATCATACGTTATTACATTCGAATTTTTAAAGCCATGTTTTTCGATAGATCCTTTTGCGATCCTTTTAAACATTTTATAGAAATAAAATTTTTAAAACAATATGCTATTATCCTTCTGGGTGTTATTTTGGTTTAGCCAATGCTTTACATTATTTAAATGTTAAATTAATCTTCGAATTATTATTATTTTAGACTATTAGCAGATCGAATTCTATACTCATTTAGAAAAGCCGCTATATATAATAAATCGCATATCCTATTAGAATTTACGGAAGTTTCATACACGTTAATATAAAAGCAAATTTAATACGGTTAAATTGGGGTGCAGGGTTTTATAATATAGAGTAGAGTTTTCAAACATACGGTAGAGTTTTAAAATAACGGGAAGGATTAAAATAAGATTTTAAACCTTTTGTTGACTGTGACCTAATCAATTTAAAATAAATCGATGTATAAAATATCTTTCGTTTTTTGTAATTAAAATGCTAAAATTTTAGTTTCTATAGTGCAAATTCTGTGGATTATAAATGTTCTTATTATATAGAATTATAATTCTATCGCACTCAGTATTCATTATTTCTTGGCAATTTTTATTGCCTTTCATTTTCACAAAATTTCTTCAAAATGATGCCGTTCATTCGGGAATAAAAATATTCCAAATTAGATGCTATTACCTTTCTGACTAGAACATTGAATAACTGAATACTACAAATTTTTTGAGCATGGTATTGATATATATGTTATAGTAATATTAAGGTAAAGAATCCGAAGAAGCACCAAAACCGAAATTCTGACGTTGTTCAACATATATTCAACTTAAAAATGCTGTAATAAAGTTAAACTGCGAAGAGAAATCCCGCCGTGCCTTATCATTCGGGTTATAATGAATGACCGGCCGCCGCGACAATTCATGGAGGCTCTGTAGCCGAATGCATAGTAGCTCCCACAAAGAGCGGTACATGCCAGGGACCGCACCACCATTACAGGAGTTTGAACCTTCATTGGCTATGTGCGCAGAAAGCAACACGCACCAGGGAATTGAGACACAGATTACTTATCCGACGGCTTGACATTCCCATATTTGAGGTCCTCCACGGTAGATTGTTATAAAAGTAATAAGATTTACTAAAAAAAATTCTGTTTTTTTCATGAGGGCTGCATACATGTTTAGAACTGCACTAGCATTTTTAATTTCCTACGGCAGTACCAATTTCTGATTTCACAATGGGAATGATTGTTGGTTGTAGAAATTTTATTCATATGAAACTTTAAAAGCATTTTTAAAGTTATTATCTAGACTTTACAATCGATCACTCCTTTATGCGTGATAGAGTTTTACTGTTCACTTTATGGAAATTATTTTATTCTTTTCTGCAAAAAGACATTCAAGAGTGTCATAAGGTTTTAATACCCTGCACTTGGGCATGAATTACATTTATGGGCGGAGCAATAAATTCAGAAATCAGAATTTTAGTTTCATGTGCGGAAGTAGTAAAATAAAATAGATCAATTAACGAAGTGCTCACAATAGTGTTTATATTAATGGCTTGCTTAGAAAGAGATAAAATTTTCTTTGACTTTTTCTTTCTGCATTATTTAATTTGTAGACAATATTTCTATTCTCAATGCTTAATATTATTTACGAATGGGATTAATAAGCGATGTACCACTTTATTTATAAGAGTTTAAATAAAGTGCTGTAATATTCCATTAATCTTACCACTCAAGTCTCCGTAACTTATTCTTTTGTACTTACTGACTTGACATTTCGCAACTTCATATTTTTCATACTCGGTTCCATCGAGGTGTGCAACACATACACTGCAGGTAAAATCATAATTAACATCAACAAATAAATCTAATTCTGGTTTCAAAGATTTCTTTTCTTCAACTAATCTAATCTAAGGTACCGACATTATTTTCAAGTTCACTAAAATTATATAGTATTGGGACTTTATATGGGTATGTAGTTTTTGTGTGTGCGTGGTACACATCAGTAATGAGGGTCTGCATCGCACAGTCTCAGCAGGCCACTATCTCTGAAACATAATATTTCAGAAGAATTCGGGGCACAACCAGAATTAATTCAGCTCAATAAATTTACTTAACGTAAGCCGCTGAAATAAAATTTCGTTATTTATCGTAATTATTTCATAGATTGCCTTTTAACCTCCTTTCGCTTTTTAGCATTCGTTAATCCTTTCATTCTATGTATTTAAATTAGAAGATGTTTGCCCATCTAGACGGGTTGTTAACAAAAACGATCAAAAACGAAAATATTCTGAATTGATAGCATGAAAAACAGAACTCATGAATCAATTGAGAATAACTTTTGTTTTGTTAATAACTTTACTTTTAACAGTAACTTTCGTTCAGTCCAAGTAAAAATAATGCAACATTAACACTTTGTCATATATTAAAAAGATAATTAATTAAAAAAGAATTTGTAACAATTTAGATAACAACTTTCCTTTTAAATATTCAATTCACAAATTATGTACGTAGAAGGAAAAAATATCGGATGCATCTAAGCAGTCAAACACTCTAAATATAAACAGATAATTCCATAACATTTCCAATGAATTATGTTTTGTTTACCAACACTCAACTCAAAACTAATTTCGAAAACTGGATTTTAAAAAATTGGTAAAAATACTTTAAGAATACTTATCCCTTGTGGAATTAACTGTGTTCCTCTAATTCAAGAAAACCTCCAACTGGATTTTATATAATGAATCAGGGATTAAAAAATAAGTGACACTTCTGAACTCAGCTCATTCACCTTTACTACAATCCAGCAAGATCTACCCTCTCTGCCCTAAATTCCAGCAACATCAAGCATCACCTAAACACATTTCGGACTGTCTAGGACTTGACTGGGAGGAAATTTCTTCTTCTCCCCTTTTAGTCGTTGATTTCATCAAAATCAACGGATTCATTGATCTGGTCTGACTCCGCCAGACTCGATTGGAGATTACACAACAACAACAACAATCCAGCATGAATAAGTAACGGTGAAATTTACGATCCCATAACTAATTTTTGTATCCATGCTTAGCCTTATTGCCACACCAATATCCATCAATTTATACATAAAAAAAAGTCCTGTCTGAGTTGTTTGATGGGATGATGCACGCCAAGGGGGCGGGGTTATTTTCAACTCCACTCCCCGTAACCGACATTTCTGTGCTTTTATATAAAAGATTATTTAACAAGAATGGGAAGAAATTATATTACCTGATTAATAAACTGATATAGATTCGTGTTATGTCCGGTCGTTGCAGTGGAGGCAGTTGTCCTTGGGTTCAATGTCCTCAAACATCTTTCTCCTTCCTCATTTTCCCCCATCCCTTGGCTTTCCCCATTATTCTCTAAAAGGGCAAGAACGGCCCGGGTGAGGGGTAGAAATCGGCCGCTGCAGCGGCCGTTTTCTACCAACATTTGAGTTTGAACCAGCGCGCTAGTTGAACTTCACTGATGCTGTTGCACATGTAAACTAGTTTTTATCCCAGTCTTACTGGCAACTTTGGGCAGATGCTTATTAATGCGACAGATTTCATAATAAGAGGGCACGAATGCAAGTCACACACTTCGAATTCAGTAGGAAGAATGACTCCCATTTTGCCACGAACGCAAGTTCAAATTTACCGCAGACACTGTGACTGTCCACCAATTTAAAAGTAGCGAATACTATTAATAAAATACAATTCTCTGAAAAAACATTTTGTCTTTGCTTTGATATTTCGTGGCGATCGCCGCCGCCAAACTGAAAATGCTGAAGTGCTGCTTTTCTTTTTTAATGAGCAATTCCCATGGAAATTTCATTTTTTTACAGTTGATACATTCTTATACATTAACAGAGGCGCAAAAAGGAATATGAAAAACATGAATGAATATTCAATAAGTATTTAGTGACAAATGAGGAAGCTGCTGAATTTTAAATATTTTTTAAAGCCCCAGCAAACATCGAGTAGATCGACCATTATGCCAACATGTCAGCCATTGATAACACATGCGAATTAGTTAGAACTTTAAAGAATTGTGGTTAATTTAGTTTAATAATCGATTAAATAAAATTGGCTTCCAAAGCCAGAGAGCTCTTTCTTTAGAATTTTAATTAAAGTGAATAAAGTTTTAGTAGTGCTTCGTAATCTTTGTTTTCGTAAAAACTGTCGTTTTGCTGAATTCTTTAATTACATAACTTAGTAAATTTAACTTCAAACACTTACAAATAATTAAAAATGGCTCTGAAAGGTTACTCCTCCCACACACTAACTGCAACTTCTTAGAAGGAATACAGTAGACTCAACTAAGGGAAAAACTAATGATAGAATAAGCTTAAATCTTTTATAGTCTCAGAAAAGGGCTATCTTCATTGCTTTCAGCTAAAATTTATCTGCGTTATTATTCAGAAATGATTAAAATCAATTTTGATAATTATATCACAGACCAAACATTATTTTTAATTAAAAATATGTGTAGGAAATATGTAGACTATTTCATATTTACATGACGCATGTCAGTAACTAATATTTCTCAAGATATCAAAAGTCATAGATTTTGTGTTTGCATTAGCGAGTCAAAATATTGTTAGCTCATAATTTCGAAATAAATAGATCTAGAATAATGAAATTCGATTTCTGCGGATAACTTGTAGTTTTGAGATTTGGCTACGAAAATGTGTGCTGTGATTGGGAATGTTGTAGTCAGTTCTTGTATCAATACGTAGACCACTCGTTATGAAATTATGAAAGTTTCAGACATGAAATCCTTCGGACGACATGAATTTCTTTTTAAGGGTAAATTTTATAGGACTATATGATAAACGTTTCAAGAATAAAGCTCTATGGCGACTATACTGCGACTATACAACGATCTTGTTTCTTTGTTGAAATTCTAGTTTTATATAAAAGAGAGAGAAGAGATTTCGGCTAGCTCGTGTTCTAAAAGTTAATTTGCTTGTTGTTACGATCAAACCAGAAACATAAATTTAACCTCAATCATGTTAAATCAGTTCCATAAAATTTCTTAACGCAATTCTGCCGTAAAATAACGTAATAAAATACCTAATTTTGCCAACTAATGGACTTCTTACAGTTATTTTCTTTCGTCTTCCGCCCATTTGAATTTCTTGAATAAAACATCAGTCAAACTCTTTTTTTGAAACAATTCTTGAGCAGTTTTTCTACTTTCAACCAGCCTAATGGATTTTTGGAACAGGTCATATTCTGGACGAAAAAGAATCAATAACTCTCTCAAATGATACCTTGTCATAAGTGCCCTATTATTACCTTCAATCAAACTGCGTCCTCCATCTTGATGTTGCAGACTGCAATAAGCATTTACTGAAGGGGAAGTGTTTTATTCGGAATCGGGGCTCTTGACGTAGAGGAGACGTCTGGCGCTATTTTCGAGTGGAATGGTACTTTATAGTCATTTCCGTTTACTGTTCTAATAAAACATATCTCTTCTCTGAAATAGGAAGAATGATTCAAAATATTTTCATTTTATCTCCAGGAAA
Organism: Araneus ventricosus; assembly: GCA_013235015.1. Lineage (NCBI taxonomy): Eukaryota > Metazoa > Arthropoda > Arachnida > Araneae > Araneidae > Araneus > Araneus ventricosus. The sequence goes on along the minus strand of BGPR01001860.1, from coordinate 24,408 downwards.
ATTGCCCCGGAATGTATTTTAAAATATATATCTGCCTAAAATCACTTTTAGTTTCAGTTTTGATTCTCCAAATATTATCTTTTGTCTACGCCGTTCTCTGAATTCAATCCGATTTTAAATTTAAAGATTTTCTTCTGCGATTAAACAAAGAAAATTTAGTCCAATCGAACTGAATATTATGCTTCGATTTTTTTTTGGATAAATATCAAATTTTACAGTTCCATTAAGTTTTACACAATTTATTCATTTTGCCTTGTTTCATCTTTATACAGATATAATTTTGTAGTGGATTTTTCATTCATTACCTGATATTCTAGGTTTTCAAATTCTGCGGACTTGTGTGTTCTTGGTAACAATAATCATTTTCAATATTTTCAGAACTTAATTATTAGTTAATTGATTGATTTAAATAAATTTGATTTCAAACGTGGGCTGCCATCTAGTAGTGAATTTGAGATAAATGGATTCAAGATTCTCTTGAATGTTTAAAATAATGGATTTTTAATTGAAAACAAAAGGTAGAAAATAATTAAAATAAAAGTACAGTAGAACTCCGGTAATCCGAACTAATTGGGGCTGACCTTCGTTCGGATTACGGGAAATTCGGATTATCTGAGAAATTCGGTAAAACACTCTTGATAAACCAGACGCAGTAGAGTATTGACTCTGAGTGCTCTGTGAAGGCGTACGGAAAGATCACGCGGCGATTCACACGGTACAGTGTCAAACAAGTTGAGGGTAAAAAGAAGATACCGAGTTCGTTTCTACTAATTACGGTGCTGTATTCATACTCAAAGACCAATTCGAATACTTCCTTTAACTTAGGAATAAACCTTAGCTTTGTTTCTGATTCATAATTCTTATTTTCCCTTCATTTTTCAGTAAAAACTTTTCAGAAAACTTTTTAAAAGGGTGTTCGGATTATCCGAAATTTCGGATTCCCGGGGCTCTACTGTACCTTCTTTTGTTACACTAGAAAAGTTTATTTTTAAAATCTGTTTTTATTAATAAGATTGATGTTTTAAAATATGCAGCATCAATGACTTTAAAAGATCGAATTTGAAATGTTGATTTTCAGAAAAAAATTCTTTTGTCTACTGATTTTCCGTTTTTGTTTGCTCAACTTTGTCTCTACACAAACAAGAAGAAATTTAATCTCACAGGAAGTGGAAATGAATTGGTGCAAGAACATTCTGTTTCCACATTTGTTTGAATGATTAGCGACTGAATATATGTACATTATCTTTATTTCAATATAAAGTCCACCTGATAATTTTATTAATTTAATTCGAAATTAAGCTGTTTCAAATTCTTATATATATAAAATTTGCATTATTACTTTTTTGATATAAGGAGAAATTGACGCTGAATCAATGCACATAAAAAATCTCAGGAATTCAATGAATTTCCCTGTCATTAGGTAGTTGGGGGTTTTGTTAATAAGTTCTTTCAATATTGTACGAGTTAAGTTAATTTAAAGTGAGAAACAGGTACATACTACTTTTCTCAGCTCAGTAATTACATAAATAAATGAAAGTTTAAAATCTGGCACACTATAAAATAAGTTAAAAGTGCATGAAAACCACGACTGCATTTTTTAAAACTATAGTGTTAAAATATGCACATATATTAGACTGTTAAAATATGTGCAGTAAATTGTTTGTTGAAGAATTAGTGATGAGGTTCTGAGTCATTTTGCGTGAAAAGCTGTATATTCTTCTTCAGTTTTGCGTGTTTATTTAAATTCAAATCTCCTACCAAGATATTGAAGTACGTTGGATTACTGAATAGCAAGAATAAAGTAATCCTACTTGACTAATTTAATAATGCAAACATCTGGTTGACTAAATCTATGAACTCGAACAATTTACCACATTTTCATTCAGATAATTTACATCGCTAATTTCACAACTGAAACCTAATCACTGTTTACAATCTAAATTGGGAATTTCACCCATCGTCAAATAACATAGGAGATTGTATGAGTATGGGGAAATATAATTTGAATATTAGATTTCTAAATGAGATACTGTTAAAATTAGCCGTCATTCTAACCGTTTGAAAAATTCAGTTCTATAAGCCATTGTTCATAGTACATTATGGCTTTATGAGTATCGAGGTGATTCAGAAAATTTTTTTCTGTTTAAGAGTTTAACATAGGTGAAAAGCGTTTGACCGATGCCAAACTCTTAAACAGAAAAAAGACCTGTTTTGAATCTCTGCTTCTTGTTTGACTCCTGAAGAAGCAAAAGAAGCCGAATTCCTCCATTTAATTTTTCGCTTTCTCTTCACTCGGTTCTTCTCTCTACATTAATTTTGGTTGAAGCTGCATTTGCCAGTAAGTAATTCGATATATTTTTAAGATTTATTTTTAATATGTGTACTTTTATTTGCTTCTATATGCTTTTTCCTTTTCGGTAATTTGAAGTACTGTTTTTCCATCCTAATTTTTCACTTCTTTTAACCCAGTTTGGTGTTTTTATTTCTAATACTGAAAATCAATAAGCGATAACTAAGTACCAAAACAGTTTTAATATAGTTTATGATATGAACAAACAATATTTCTGTTAAGGGGACAAAAGACTCTTAAACCTCGAAAAAATGGTTTTAAAACCTTCAATTTCGATACATCATATCTCTGAAACAAAGCAATTCACAAACTCACTCTTTTTTCTAGAAAAATATCTGTCATTTCTCTTATAGTACACACATTTTCAAACTTTCATACTGGTACGTATTTATTTGAGAGAGTCATAAATATGGGTATAATTTTTGGAAAAAAAATGAGATCGTCACCTTGCGCGCATGATTACGGATAAAAAAATTGATCTAAATGCAATATTTTGGGTATCTAACTAATCGAAGCAAACTGTTTAAGAAACTGAACCTCAATTTATTATCATTTAAATTTAATTTCTATTTATATACCAATTTAAAATAAAATTGTTAAAAATAGTTAAAATTTTAACTTTTTCTAAACCCCCAAAGAACCTTCTTTGGAGAAATACGTACAAAAGTGTGGTTCAATTTGTAGAAGATAGCAAAATACATATTCGGTAAAAATTTTATGTAAATATATTAAATAGGTCTTGAGATATCTTGAGCGTAATATAAAAAAAACACATTTTGATGTATAGCTCTTTAAATATATGGCCATATTCAATGTTTACGTTGAAGAGCGATACATATTCCTTCAGAACTTTCATAACTATGGGAATTTTCAACGCGGATTGTTTTAAATTGTACAAAAATGAGAGGGTAATAATATAGATATTTTTTCATAAAATCAAAAATTTTCGCGGTTTAACAGTCGTATGTCCCCTTAATATAAAAGTTGTTTTATTTACAAAAAGTGTGTTTTTGTACATGCGTCAAGTTAACACATGCCCATAAAGATAGGTATATAAGAAATCTCCGTAAACCTTGTGTTAACAAGATACGCAAAAGTTTCTCTAAATGTGACCAGGAGTATTTAAAGTGAGCATCAATTGATCCCTTCATCATGTTCCGATATCTAAGAGCGGACACTTGTAAACTCCACTGCCGGTTCTTAATGACCTTCCAAGGTCTTTATCGGGCCATTTGACGTTAATGGTAACTCTTTAAAGCAAGCCCTACTAGACTAACGCAAAATTTTATATTAGCTCCATCTTTCGTTAGCTGGTAATCAATGGCTGGCTAATATTTTGAGAAATAGAAAGTTTTGTTCTAATGCAACACCAATCGTCTTTAATGGCGTGAAAATTGTCGTGTCTGTTGTGTTGTTTCTGTAATTTTATTATTTCTAACTATCTTACATTAAAGACTAATGGATCTTTTATTGAGTGAAAGCTTTATCGTTACGAAGACAAATTCTCTTCTGATTGTTTAACTTGATATAAAAATCCACAGTTCAGTCAAGATAATCTTAAAAGTGTGAAAATAATGTATTGTAGATGTAAGCAAAAGTGTCCAGGTCACGTCTAAAATAGCTAAATTTGCATTTAGATTTTAAGCATTTGCTAGAATATTTTTATGGTTATCTCCATCCCAGCAATTTTCTGTGGTCAGTTTGATGCCATTTGTCCATGAGTCCAAGATTTATGATAAAGAAAGGTTTGGTATATTTCTGTATGGAAAAAGTGCGGTCTTACCAGTTATTTACAATTTGCATTGAAATATACAACAGTCATAATATAATAATAATTACAGAACAACAACCCTTAAGATTCTCCTCGTGCTGCCTTTTACTCAACTGCCGAAATTTAATGTGACATTTCAGTCCAAAAAAGTTTCTTCACGCCTGGTATATTCTGCTGGTCAAATCGATATTTGAGCACCTAGGTAGTTTTGAGGTAGAAGTCTCTTCTGATTGGATTACCTTTTTGAAGGACCTTCAGGGGATATTTACCCACACGACTGATATTTGGATGAAAACCGTTTGCAGCATTCAGTAATCATTGATAATACGCACATTGGTTGATCAGTGTTTGAATAATGCTGGTAAGATCAGAGGCAGAGTATAGAACCTATGACCTTCTTCACCTGGCTCATGATTCTTTTCCATGCTATCGCTAAACTCTGAGACTATTGGTGGGCTTCAATTTGATGTAACTTCTAGTACCAAATGCCGTGATATATTCGCTGTACTTTCGCAAATTAGCATACGGTAACGAAAAAAGGAATAATGTATTGCATTTTTATTCCACATCACAATTCCTTCTAGATGGGTTGTATTACAAACAGCAAGGAAAGTGGAAATGTGAAATTATCATCAAAAGGACTCTTTTGAAAACAATTAATCTTTAGATTACGAGGTAAATGAAATTTCAAAAATCGTCTTGAAGCAGGAATTTCGTCGAAGAAACTAAAAGGTCCTTTTCTGTTGTTTTCAGACAATTGGAAGGTAAGACTCTTGGTATCCTTACCACCCCGGCCCCAAAAGTCATTTTCTTGCTTTACTTCCTGAACTATCACTTTACCCATACACAATAGACAATCGAACAGGGTAGGTGAAATGTACCCCGTTTACTCTACAATTCATAGGCACAGCAAAAAGTCTCGTCCATAGTCGACGGTCTAAGATAATTAATACAGACTTTCCCAAGTTATTAGGCAATGGACAGGACGAATGTGTATTGGACAATAAATCTAGACTTTCAGTTCTATCTCCCTTTTATCCCATGCCGTTATCTTGATGTCAGGTTGTCGACTGGTGACTATATTATGTTGTTCTCTAGCGGCTAATAGTTGTCCCTGTGTAACAGTATCTTAACCCGAGAGAACGCGCGCCTCCTTAGCAAACACTAAGACGCGCGAGGGTCATAGAATCACCACAAACTGAAATTCAACTATGCGGTATTAAAAATAATATATTTTTAGTTTTAAAAATAACGCTTTTGACTTTTAGACATTAAGAATACAGTGCTTAATAAAAATTTAAATCTACTCCATTATTATCCACTAAAAAAGCACGGATTTCTAGAGGGTCCGTTCTTCGTGCATCGCTCTTACGTGAAAAGTTTTAAGCGCATTTCTCAATAAATATATTTGCTCACTCTACAATTTAACTGTATCATGTTATCGTTGATGAATAACTCCCAACTCTTCACAGGGCTTGTCACATCCTTTTCTGGTCCTTTTGTTCTAGGTAAGAGCGATACAATAATATGAGAACGATTACGAATATTCTGTCTAAATTTTGTTTTTCGCCACTGTATGCTATCTTTTTATGAAAACCATTCCAAGTTATTCACTGCTTCAATTCTAGAATATCCTTCCTCTTCCGATTCCGTATCATGTTCGCTGAAACTCTCACGAAAAATTCACTTCCAAAACATCTTTAGGTCCATTGTCAAAGTCTGGACCTTTATCAGTTTCAACTTCAGCAAATAGTTTACGTAAACGATAAATTTCTTTTTTGTATGGAGTAGGCATTATCAGAAACAAATAAATACTTCAATTTTCAAAGAAAACAACTAACTGACAGTATCAGCCGCGTAAAATAACTGGTCTGTGAAACAAACGGAAGGACGCGCGGGGTCATTCCATAAACCCAGTGAGTGACAAAACGTGTATTATGGGACGAAAAATTCCGGAAATACTTTAAAAATACTCAGAAAAGGTAGAGGGGGTGACTAACTCAGATACTGACAAGAAAGAAATGAACAGGCGACTAGTTTTCTAGGAATCGGAATTTTCCGAGCGCTTGGGGTCAGAAAATGACCCCGCGCGTCCTCGCGGGTTAAAAATATATGCCAAATGTGATGAGAAGTGACAAATGGGACCAAAAAGAGAAGTTAATTTTTAAAAGCGAAGTTAAACGACATTTTATAACCCATTCACTCAGATAAGTATTATCTTTGCACAATATCGGCATGAGCGCTAAAAATATTAAAAAACAAAAATTATTTTACTTCGATGTAATTCTTCGAATTGTACTTAAAAGTTCAAATATTTCGCTTATTTTTTATATTTTATATTTGCTCTTATTTTATAATATGTTTGATATTGCTTCCCAGTCTGTCATCAAAAGACTCTACAACCATAGGGTTGAGTCGACACTCCTGAGTTATGGAATGAAGTGGAAGTCTCTACAACCATAGGGTTGAGTCGACACTCCTGAGTTATAGAATGAAATGGAAGATGTTTCAAATAATTCATTCATGAACTATGCAAATTGTGAATGATATTTTATATTTGATGTCTTGATTTGCAATTGAAAGTTTTCTAGGACATTTTGTAACAAATGTAAACGTATTTGGAAAAAGTGGTTTATTTTAATATTATTTTAGAAAATCTGGACTATTTAGAATTTTCAGCGAGAGTTGTTTAAATCTGTAATGTGCGTAGGTAATGCAGGATAAATAATTCGAAAAACTTAATTATAGCTAAATTTTTAATACAAAAATTATTTAAAAAATCTTTTAGCAGAACGAGAACGCATTTTTTGAAGGAACGCAAAATGTGAAAAACTTCAGACCATAGAAAACGTTATTAATTGCAGTCGAATGTGCATAAAGACATGAGAATGAATGTTTAGGTGACATCCGACTGAATGCGTCATATTACTGTGACGTTACATGAATTAAACTCATTTCACTTCCGGTTGACAAATTTGAAAATGTTTCTCCTTAAATGTAGCATTATTGTTAATATAATATTATTTTAGAATAATCGTAAATAACTAATAATAATCGTAAAAAAACCAAATTATATAATAAAAATGCCTTTAACAAAATTCTTTCTTTTTTGCAAGTGTAAGTAATTTTATCAATCTATTAAATAAGTAATTATTAAGTAAATTATTAGTAATAATTAAGAAGTTTTTAGTTATAATTAAGTAATTTTTTCAATCTATCAAATTATTCTAAATTGATTCAAAAAGGTGGGAAATGGTATTAATGCAGCTATGAATCATTCCACTGTGTAAGATTAAAATACAAAGCAAATTTATTTTAAAGTAATTTTTGCAGTACCAAAAATAACATGTCCATATATTTAAACATATATACTGAATGGTACCTTTTTATAATTTAAAGGAAACTAGAAAAATTGTTTATTAGAAAATAAAATGGTTCCAAATAAAAAAACATATCCCTTTTCACATTACAGATGATAAGCATAAAATTCAAATTACATACAAATAACCATAAGAGTGACATAATTTAAAAAATGGCGAGTTTATACTTCCCTACAAAATCTGTCTGAGAGCGTAAAAATACATTCTATTCTGTGATATAAGAAGACATCCAATGCACTACCAAACCCTGTCAAAAGTTTTTTCAACATCTGCTTCAGGCTTGTGTCATTTACCGGATTATACTGCATCAGATAAACTATTAAAATTCCTAATAGGCAAGAGCACGTGTCATTTTACATGACAGAAAATCCTAATTGAACCCTGTAAAAACAGGTATCTAAAAATGAAAAGAAACGATGAATTTTTCAAAATACGAAAAAAAAGGATGTTATTTTGACAAATTAATCCAGGAATTAATTTCAGGCCAAACAAGAAAGAAAGAAGGATAAGTTGTTGTTAATTTGAAGGCATGATTAGGCTTTTCATGTTTGGATAGATTTTTCAAGAATCTTTAAGAAATTTTAAGAAGAAGAATTGTTAAGAAGAATTTTTAAGAAATTTAGTAACAAAAAATTTATTTATGTTGAAATAGAGGATCAATAATATAAATTTCATCTATACATTTCTCTAATTAATAAAAATGCATTTGCTAAACTCGAATTTTTATTCGAGTCTATCTCAGGTAGCACAGCACTATCCACAATATTGTTCAACATTATATAATTTTATACGATATTATACAATATTGCGAATATTGTTAAATATCGTACAATATTATGAAATATCTTTGTTCTACTTGGGATTGCTGTAATTTTGATAAGAAAATTGAGAGACATTGGCGAATGAACCGAATTTTAATAATTCACAAGGAGAATTGATAAACTTTTAAGACGTGATCTGGTATCTGATCCTTAATTATAATTAAACGGAGATAACAATATAAATGAAGGTAGAAGAATCACTGTATAATCAGAAAATAAGTCTGGTAGTTGTCTACATCATATAGGCAATTTTTATGTCTCATAGATCAATTGCAGATTAATTGAAGTCTTCTATCAAAAATAGAGGTTTAAATGTGATGACTGAAAAATATTTATTATAGAAAATCAATCTTTAAAATATGATCGAATTGATAATTTTGCAGATAATGAAATTTTTACTTATTAAAGAAAGCATCAGATTAATATGTTTAACCTAGAGTGAAAAATTGATTTGACAGCATCTGAAAAAAGGGAAAATACGTTAGAATACGTTTAAATTCACCTTGAATCGAAGCCTCTGTATGTCTTCAAAACCCATATCTTAACTTCGTTAATTTATCCATTGTGAAATTTTTATGTCTCATAGATCAATTGCAGATTAATTGAAGTCTTCTGCGATAACTAGAGGTTTAAATGTGATGACTGTAAAAATATTTATTCTAGAAAATCGCCCTCTAAAATATGATTCAATTGGTTATTTTTTTAGAGAATAAAATTTTTACTTATGAAAGAAAGCATCTGATTATTATGCTTAACCTAGGGTGAAAAATTGATTTCACAGTATCTGAAGAAAGGGAAAATACGTTAGATCATGTTTCAATTCACTTTCAATCGAAGCCTCTGTGTGTTTTCAAAACCCATATCTTAACTAGGTTAATTTATCCATTATGAAATTTTTATGTTTCATAGATAAATTGCAGATTAATTGAAGTCTTTTGCGATAACTAGAGGTTTAAAGGCGATGACTGTAAAAATATTTAATCTAGAAAATCACCCTCTAAAATATGATTCAATTGATTATTTTTTCAGAGAATAAAATTTTTGATTATTAAAGAAAGCATCCGATTAATATGTTTAACCGAGAGTGAAAAATTGATTTTACAGTATCTGAAGAAAGAGAAAATACGTTAGATTATGTTTCAATTCACTTTGAATCAAAGTCTATGTGTGTCTTCAAAACCTATATCTTAACTAGGTTAATTTATCCATTATGAAATTTTTACGATGAATATTTTAGGTACATGACAGCAAACTTTGTGTTTTTAAGCACATTTTTAGTTGCAAGTAATTCTGTAGTTTGTCATAAGAGCCGATATAAATATATAATATTAAAATTTCTTTGCACTGCAAAGATTTTTTTTTATAATTAAGGTATCCGACTGGTTTAAAATCGTCGTTCGTGATGAAATTATCAAAAAGGATTTTATGACTTAATTTTGTAGCCTGTTTAATCAGCTTTCTAAAACTGTCTCACCTTTTACTCTACGTGAATTACAAATGGAGTTACAGCTGTTTTATTACCGAACTGTAAGCATTATTTTATGTTGCAGGAAAACTTTAAATGAGTTTTCTGAGAAATGATATTTTTGAGGAAAACTATCGACCGTAACAATGATTTCTCAAAACGTTATTCAAGTATTGATATGAAATTTTCTGAGATTTTTTTCTGTAATATGTTTGATGTTTTCCTCTAAAAACTAAGGTCAATTTTAAAATCAAGTAATATTTTTAACTGTTTAAATATAAACGAAAAGCATTTTTTATGAAAAATTACAAGTTTAGTAACTATGTTCAGCTATATCTCAAAACTATTTTGAAGTACAAGAAATATTTTAGAGCATAACACAGATAACTTTCATAAAAATGTACTCCTACAAGGATTTATGTATAGTTAGAATATGATTTTGTCTATGGCTGTTAGCGTAAGGCAAATATTTTAGTCATTTTTATCAAATTTCTTAGTTTTTTTTAAAAATATATTATTTTGAAAGCTTAAATTTACAATATTTTCATAGTTTTAAAACATATGCAGTTGAAAAATAACATTAAAAATATATATAAGTTATTTTTCAAAAAAATGTCTCCGAACACAGTTGGACAAAGAGTAAGCTTTTATTTCATTGGATTGGTAAAATGATAAATAAAGAAGACGAACTGTAAGAATCTATGTGTAGAAATTGTAAAAATGTTATTCACATTCAAGACAGCTAGTTCTGTAATAGTAAGAAAGATTTAGAAATTTAAATTTCAGAAATTATAATAAAAAAATCGAGAACTTGAAATCAAGAATAATAAAACAATGAATCAAAACAAAATTTTAAAATGTAAGCTTATCACATAATAAATACACGAGATTATTTCATCTGACAACCACCAGTAATATATATTCACGTTATGAGGGTGAAAATTGTAATACATCTTTTGTCCCTCCCCACTTTAAAAATATTTCGTACGTATTCCTTTTCGAACTAATATATATCACAAACTGAATTTTCTCACTCCTATGAAAAGATATAAAAGAATAAATGAGTTTCTGTTGTAATATTTTCTTTATATATAAAAAAGTATTATAGTATCTAAAAAGTATTATATATAAAAAGTATTTTACTGTAATATCTTTTCTCTGCAAGTAATGGACAATTTCCATGGATTTTACTTTTACCTCCTGATAGAAAACGTTGCAATCAGCGAATAAGAATAAGAGAAATTCCAAATAAACAAAAACATTCCATTATTTTGTCTGAAATGATAATCTCCTTGTTCGATTGGCGGACATAAGAACCAATAAAAAAAATCGAGATAGAAGAAGGAACGTCTGACTGAGACAAAAAGGCCTTATCGATAAGTGACGTAATAAGCAGTCCTCAGCGTCTGCAAGGCCACGGATCCTTATGACGGCCATTCTGAAATCCTTTAGCGGAAATGAGAAAGGATGTATCTGGGGCATTTGCCACACGAAAAGACGTTAGCCATAAGCACTGGACATTTTTTACAACAAGTAATAAATAAGTAAAAGCCCGTATCGATAGCTGAGGTGCACAAGAAATGACGTCCACACCGTAAAGAAAGAAAGTAATAAAAATTCTAGAAAGAGAGCTGTACATCCATACAGAATACGTGACCTAGATGTAGTTTATACCGCCATCACGTGACCCTCCGATCCAGCACGTTGACGTAGATTTTCGTAATTTGAAGCGTGAGACAATTTTGTTACGATCGCGATTCCTAGAACAGGAAGTCCGTTCTAAGGATTATATGAAATGTATTATTTGGCCAGCTTATCCATTTAGTTTCATTTTGTGATATGGTGGCTTGTTTTTTTTTGTTTGATTGCTAGGCAACACTCGAACAGGCTCTGTTGGGGATTGGATTCATTAATGAATGAACGTAACGGAATCATTTCTACCTGTAAATGAGTAGAGATAAACTGTGTGATAAAAATACTTTCAGCTATCAGTTTTTTCCCATCAATATAAAGTTCAGGATTGCATTTGAATATTTTCTCAGGATAGGAAATATATATTTATGTTGCTCGATTTGATGATCTGGAAAATTAAACTTTTGGCCTACTAATAAAAATTGCTTGTCTTAAAATTTTCCAATTACTTTTTCATCCCCTTAATTCTCTAATGTTAAACTTGATTCGCAAATTATAAAGATTATTTTGTTTTCTGAAATACAGTTCAAATGATAGAAAACTCTGAAAAACGATAAATAATGACGGAAGAGAGCAAAGTACTATTGATCTTACAAGTCATAACATTTTTAAATCCGACGTTAAGGCTTTGTGTGAAAATGTACTAGAAGGGTTGGGTTCCGTTTGTAAGTACGCTTCAAGAGTTATTTATTAAAAAAAGCTTCAGAATCACAAGCACATATATCCGTTACACACACCCCTTAACTTCTAAACGGTGACAGCTTAGGCCATGAAATTGGTGCCTAGGTATAGTAAAAAGGCTATGCGCAACTCGATGAGACAACTTACAACGCTATCTTTCAGCAAATTTTGGAATTAGCGGTTCTATCTCGAAAACGGTACAAGATAAAGGGAAAAAGTCAATTACAAAATTGTAGAGCGTCTTCTATTTAGTACGAAAAGATAACTTGTACACATTAATACGAAGAAATGAATGTTTAAAGTACACAATTGTTTGATCTCGATTTCGGAAAATGTGACGTCTCTAAACGGGTTAAAACGAGAAAAAACAATTAGTTATCACAATATACCTTTATTTTCGGAGTTCAAAGTGCTCTCCGCCATCTACAATGCAGATGTGAATCCTTGTTTAAATTTCCCTCTGCACACGTTTTAGCATATAGTTGGTGCGCAAACACAAGCAACAGTAATAGGTCCTGCAATGTTGGAGGAAAGGTCCATGTACCTGCTGTTTGAGTTATTTCCACAGGAAAAAGAATAACGGGGTCATTTTTTGCCCGAAAAATAATATTGTCTCCTCTTATTCGTGTCATATGACATCAAAATTTCCGAAAATGCGAGCAAACAAATGCGCATTTTACACATTTTGTTCTTAGTAATATTGCACTCAAGGTGTCTTTTCGTACTAAATTGAAGACGCTCTACAATTTTGTAATTGTCTTTTTTCCCGTATCTTGTACCGTTTTCGAGATTGGACCGCTAATTCCAATATTTGCAGATAGATGGCGTTGTAAGTTGTCTCATCGAGGAGCGCATAGCCTTTTTACTATACCTAGACACCAACTTTATGGCCTAAACTGTCACCGTTTAGAAGTTAAGGTGGTGGGGTAAAGGATATAAGTGGGAACCCTGTATAGTATGTAACATAATATTTTTTGTGGGCTATCGATTGCCTGAGAGAAATAGTTTTATTGAAATCAACTCTTAAAAAATTAGTCGTTTTCTCAACGTCAAACCATCTACTTCGTATTGATTTTTATAAAGCACAGTATCCAATCATACATTTTTTCTCAACATAACTTGTCACTAATTGCGAATAATATGAAGATTTTATTTGAAAAAAAGGCATGCCATCATCATTGACATCTAATGGCGTCCTTTAGACAATAGGACATACCCTGTCACTATTTAAGAATACTTTGTGTGTAAAGTTAAATTGTTATTCTTTCCCCGCCTTTCTGTGATTATTATTTAGACCGGTAGGGTGTTGTTTAACAATAAACTATATCATGTTTGTTCCATCCCAGAGGATCAATAATGATAATAACATACCTCTCAGAAGTAAGCCGAAGTCTCAAGGACAAATTAATGATTATTTGTCCATTAATTATGATCATTTGTCCAATAATTTGTCCATTCAATGAAATTTTGCAAATTAATGATTATTTACACCGGTAGGGTGTCGTGTAACCGTAAACTGTATCAGGTTTGTTCCCTCCCAGTGGATCAATAATGATAATAACATACCTCCAAAAGTAAGCCGAAGTCTCAAGGACAAATGAATGATTATTTGTCCAATAATTTGTCCATGATTATTTGTCTAATAATTTGTCCGTGATTATTTGTCCATTCAATTAAATTTTGCAAATTAATGATTATTTACACCGGTAGGGTGTTGTTTAACCGTAAACTATATCAGGCTTGTTCCCTCTCAGTGGATCAATAATGATAATAACATACCTCTCAAAAGTAAGCCGAAGTCCCAAGGACAAAAACCCTGAATACAATTAATTTCCAACACATGTCTCTGAACCATTAGAATTTTCGAATTTCAATGGATGGTGCTGTTGTCGGCATTAGTGAAAGAGTTCTTACCCCGAGGCTTATATCAAGACACTCTCAAAATTACAGTTTCTACTTCGATCAATAATTACATATAAAAAATAGAACGATGCTGACAATTAAGGCTTTTCTTAGTGCAAGAAAGAAATTAAAAGAAAACAATGCCACATCTTTTCCTTACATGTCTCAGCTTTTGTTAATAAAACTGATGACACTAAGCAAATGGGCTGTAATTTACTGATAATGACATTTCGAATGCCTTCTCAGAAGATTAATTATTTTTGTAATTATAGTCAAATATAGCCGCGATTCGTTATTTACGCTTCGTATAAATTCCTATTAGTGAATCACTTAATTGGAAGGACTTGGATTTAGCGTTGCATTTTTATAGATGTTTTTTAAGGTGAATATTAATTATGAACTGCTGATTGGAAAAATAATGAAAGGGATCCTTCTGCCTGTTTAATGAGAAGTCCTCAAGTATTCCTATGAATAAAGCTTTTATATGTATTTTTTTTCAATGTTAACTGCTTCAAATAATAAATGAAAGCCATGATTGGTGAGAATGCTTCAGACTTCATACTTCATAAATACAGACTTCATACTCTGTAGAAATAAAATATCATAAAATAAAAAAAGGACTTAAAAAGCACGCTTTAACAAGTATACCAAAATGTAAAAAAATATTTTTTAAACAAAATTCCGTAGGTCGCAGCAAAAATCGTAAATGTGTGAGGCGTAGATATAACCACTGTGAGTATATTCTAATTTTAATCAGATTCATAATTATTTTACTTTTTATTAAAATATAAAATATTTTCCGTATTTTAATATTCTTTTGGTTTTGTTTCCTTATCATATAGTATTTTCGTCCTGATTTTACGAATTTTCTTTGCCATAGAAATTTGTTTATAAACTCAGTTTTCTAATAATAAGTTCACTGATAAAACCGAACTCTCTTTTTTTATTAATTTCAAATTTCCAGTCTTCACAGAAATATTTTTATTATTTCCACCTTTCCAGTCTTTAACATAATTCAGAATTCGCATTTATACTTTTTATGAAATGTTTTATTTTGTTTTTCTCAGATTCCTACCGTATGGCGCCCCTCATATAATATGAAAATTTAATTTAAGCTAAGTGATTAATTGATAACTAACTTCAGAAAATATTAAAATACTAGCTGCATGGCCCGGCATTGCACGGGCTATATTGAATAATTCGTCATTCCCTGCCGGAGAGAAGAAGTGAGATCACGTGACACATGCCCAACATTCTCTGATAAATAAATGAAAGAGTGGTTCACACATTCCCTCCACACAACGCCATCTATATTGCACTGTTGAGGAATCCATATTGCATTGTGGAGGAATCCATGTTGCATTGTTGAGAAATCCATATTGCATTGTTGAGGAATCCATATTGCATTGTTGAGAAATCCATATTGCATTGTTTAAGAATCCATATTGCATTGTTGCTATTTTCAACAATGAAACAGAAACACGCAATTAAATATCTGTTTAAACAATGAAAACGGTTTGAATTGCGCTGTAACAATGAAAAGTATTGTTGTAAATTAGTTTTTAATTAATATCTTTTTAACTAATTAAAATTTCGGAATTTAAGTGGTCAAAATGGATTCCTTGGATTATTCCCTATCTTTTGTTACTTTCCGCACGCTTCTCCGTTCAGAGGTTCTTGAGAAGATAACCTCACATACATACATACACGTCGAATTTTAATAGTGTAAATAGTATTGCCGTCGCGGAAGCCAAAAACACTATGGAATTTCAGAACTGTTGCGCATCAAGAAGTGAATGAAAATTTGATGTGGAAATTGCATCTATACATACATGAACCAAAGCCAGTTAAATTTAAAGGTGCAATAAAGTAAAAATTCCGATCTTATATTTTTTATCATGCCTTAGTTTTGAGGTCTATTTCAATTTTTAGTTTTCTGTTACATGCCATACATTGTTTTTCTACTTTGTTTGCGAGTTTTGCTTAGGATGATATATCTGTATCTTCCTCTAGAAAGACGCAGATACATCATCCTAAAACTTGCATATCGGACTCAAAGTGTATGAAATCATGTAGATTTATAAAAATTGTGAAATCGAATTTTTCACGATTACAACAATTTCTTTCTGTATAATTTGTGTGCGAGAAAGCAAAAAGGCAATTAATCTCATAATAAGAAGAAAAAAAATCGCGTTAATTTAATAGCAGTATTACTGATATTTAAATATTTCCAAACCTTCCAACAAAGCAGAATTCTGCTCTAAATATAACTCAGCCTTCAGAAGCAACTCTCATTACCTCGGTGCATTTTTTTACAAAAATATTTGACTTTTATCTAAAATTTAAATATCATTTTCTGCATCATATATAAATTTTTACTTAAGCACAGCTTTAGATATAAACGAAACAATAATTCCCTTCTAACAGCAATTTCTCTGATTTTCTGGAACCCGATATATGCTTCAAGTGGAATTTAAAATGCGCTTAAGAAAGCTTAATTGGTCATTAGGGTTTTAGATAGATGATACCATGCAGTCAGATGATCCCACGCACAGAGATATTTCCCATTTGTTGCAGTCAGCACGTTTAACTACCGTTTAGTCGCAGCTTAAGTCAAATGCTTAGTTCTTGAAGATTAGGAAACGAATTAGTCGTCCATTTTCACAAAAGGGAGTTAGATGGGGATATTTCGAATTGTGAGATTATGGTCTCAATTCATTTTGATGGACGTGTGAGATCTGAAATATAGCATTAAACTCTTTTAAATTTCGGGAAACCATTTAGGCACTTTTGAATTTTACAAAATAATCATTTTGCTGAAACACAAAAGGTGTGTTCCATGCTTGTTTTCTGTTTTTCTACTAAGCTGATGGACGAATGTCTTCGCAAATCCTTCAAGTTCTCAATTTTGCAAATTAATTTGCAGTAGAAATCCATTTTAAAGGCATTTTAGCGATGTTTGGCAAATATTCTTATGACTCTCTCATATACGAAACACACAAAGCGAAAGGGTTGCAATCTTCGAACAACTTAACCTCGAGGCTTTGAAGTGGTTCTAGTTCAAAGACATTCCTGAATTATTCCTCCCACCTTCTAAGAAAGACCTTTGAAATCGTGTCAGTTTATCCTTGTGTTGTGTGAATGCGAAGTCTCACAAACGAAAAGGACCAGATGGATGAAATTTGGTGTGTTGCGATCACACCAAAATTTGAAAATTTGTATTATTTGTTTCTTAAGTTTGTCAACGGCAAGACTATATACCTGTCTTTTATTGTGTGTGTACGAGAACTCTAAACGAAGGAAGACATATGGATTAAATTTATCTCGTGGTCTTTAAATCAAGATTAAATGTATTAAGCGTTGAACAAGACCCATAAAGAGAAGAATGTTTGACAAACTACAGTTGTGCGTGTGAAAATTACTTAAGTTAGTTGAAATTAGTCAAAATTTCAGAAAAAGAAATCGATCCGAGGTGAATATTCCTTCAGTGTATTTCTACACACAAGCATTCACACACATTTATTTTTAGAGTAGTGTTAAAGAATATCAGTTCATATATTTTAGAAAAGAAAATAAAAAATATGAAAATTACAAAAGCGTTTTAGAAAACAGTCTCAAATAATCCAACAAGTGTTAAAAATTTTGATTTATCGTTCGAAACAATCGCTGTTTATGAAGAGGTGTATCTTTCAAGAATTATATGTTCGTTGGAGTGCTAGTGTAAGCTCACTTTCCCTGAGCCTAAGTATAAAGCAGGATCTGTGAAACCTCAGAAATTTAGAAGATTATTTTAAGTCTGGCTGCATAAGGGTTAAGAGTTAGTTGGAAAATATTTTACTAATTTTTTGGGTAGCAATAAAAGACTTCAAGCAAAGCAACTCAAATTTTCATAAATTAGGGTGGTTTAAGGAGAAGGGACTATTTTGTATTCGCGTATATGTGCTTGTTTCTCTTTATTGTGGACAAAAATTGGACATCTAATGATTGGGTTACGATGACTCTTGATTTGGCTACAGAAGTTCTTAGTCAGCTTCTGTATGTATTCTTCAGTTTTATAAATGTTCAGGCCTTTGTGTATGATTTTTCTTTCCAACAATAGAAAATTTAAAAACACTAAAAAAGAAAAACTAGAAAAGATATATATAAGAAACAGAAAAAGTAATCAATAATGATAACAATACACCTTTTTGCGCGCCCAACGCAGCAGCATCCAGTGATTGCATCAACTACATTTTACTACAATTAACCAACCAATCACTGAAGAATTAAACAACAAAAATTCCCCAACAATAAAATAATTAAAACACATAAAAGAAAAATTAGAAAATAAAAGAAAATACAATCAAAATGGAAAAACTGGAAGAGAACTCAAATGGCGAACTTTTTCAAAGAGCCGCCTGCCAGAGGAGTTTTAATATGGACAAATTTTCTGTCGAGGGTAAGACTTACAAAGTCAAGATTATACCCCCCCTGTGGCTCTGAATTTGACCATTAATTGAAATATAAGAAATAATCCCTTTGAAAAAAAGATCTTGATCATATCTTATTGTCAAAGCATCAAAATGGTGTCAGTGTTCTGGAAATTATTCATTTAATAATTTATGAACTGTTTCATCTGTTATGTTGTGCGTTGTCACGTGCTAAATATGCTAAAGATTCAAATCCTCTCTATTATTAATTTCTGAAATGAGCGCATTTAATATTCCAATTTAGTCAAATCATTAGAATCCAACATTTCATTAGTATTTCATTCGCACTTAAAGCATTGCAATTCGTAACTAAATTGCATTCTATTTGTATGCTAGTCAAATATGTATATAATTATTTGAATTATGATATGTACAGTTCTTATACAAAACCAGAATGGATAAACGAATAATTTTTATATAAAATAAGACCTTAATAACAGAAATTGCAAAACGGAAGAAATTTTTTTCTACGCCTTAGGAGGTTGTAGATTTTAGAAACAGACCGAAGATTCTACAACATTTAGTAAACTGTTGGCCGTTGACATTTGGGAATTCTTTTTTCGTCAAATGTTCCCAATCTCTTGATAATATAAAAATCACAAAACTTAGAACACATAATCGTTTTAATCAGCCCTTATATTTAATACAATAACAAAATTTTGTAGCTCAATCTTGTGAGATGTTCGAATAAAATCCTATTTTATTCAAGCTCTATAGGTCAATCGAATCATAAATACCATAATATGAAATCTTTTACTTATCTTTCTTTTATCTGTAAGCAAAGTATTTGAGAAGAAATCGACAGTTCTGTTTTGAATACCATATTGATGAAAATTGAATAAATAAAAGTGACATATTTATTTTTCTAACTGATAAGAATATTTTTGGTACAAAACTTGCGTTATTCCATAAAGAATATTTTTAGTCTCATGGTTAGAATTGTAAATATTAATAGGGTAAATGCAGGGGTATGTGGTGCTATTTAATTCAACTAGTTTTAACCGGCTTTTCAAATATTTAAATCCTTATTTTTACCTATGTCTCGTAGGATTTTAACTTCGAAATACTCTTTTTATTATATGCCATTAAAGTGTTTTAATATTGTTTAGCTTACAATTGTATAATTTAACTGTTTCTGCTTATTTTGCACTACTTATTAATGAATGTATTTTCAACACAGAGATATTTATCGATATAGAAATGAATATGAATTAATAAATACAATGTAAATCAAAAGAAAAATAAGAAAAAAATATTTCAATCTGTGCAATCATATGCCTGAACAAAACCGAGTAGCCCGTAAGCAATGCAAATTAACTGTTCCGAAGAAATATAAATTTATTAACACGGTGAGAACTTCAACATTTCTTTCATAATATTTAAAACCAATATAATGTAAGATATAGCATTTTATAGAAAGAAACATCTATTCTTTTGCTCTTCTGCTGTATTTTGGAAAAGGTCAATCATTAAAAACAAGTTATGGCTCCCAAATATTACTTCGGAAACGTAGGTTACAATAGCTTGAGGCAGATAGAAAATAGTTTCAAAGCGAATACATTTTCCTTGAAATTAGTTACTGCAGGAAAAAACTTATAGATTTTCCTGGGAGAAATATTTATGTATAAATTATGAAAATAAAATGAAACAAAATTTATCTTCGAGAATTATTTAATAACACAAAAATCTGCATTATACAGACATCTAGAAAGAACACATTAAATCCTCAGTACATTCGCCCGTGTCCAAAAAGAGAAAAATGTTGCAAACTCAACAACAGCAATTCCAATATGTTTAACTATACATCTATGTCAAATACCACAGCATTCTCACTGATATATAACGCGCTATTGTCAAAAATGTACATAAAGCGAGATCTTTTCGAATGAGGAATGACAGACCAACACATGAACTTCTAAGAGAATGAATTTTCTTTTCCGATGCGATTGTTTTCAAAATTTTTTACGTATCTTCGAAAAAATTATTTATTAACAAAAAATTCTAAACTCTGTCAACTGCTAGTAAGGTCATCTAATATCTTTCGCATAATTTTTCAAAACCAAAACTGAAGATCTACTTACAGCCTACTTTGTTTCAGAAATTGTATTTCGAGATATTAATCTTCACAGGTGATATTTATCTTCAAACAAAACCTACATTCGTATCAAAGCACTGACATAAGGTTCACCACTGCAGAAAATGCGAGAAAAGCGAGATGTTTCTGTTTTCAATCTTCAAAGAGTTTATCGCTTTCCCAACCAGCAGGAAACTGCCAATACGTGTTTGCGCCCTTACAAAAGTGGAAACTCAGCAGATTAAAGTGGGTGTGTGAAGGCGATTCAAAATCGTCTTGCGTTGTGCTTTTGACACAGATGGAAAACAATGCAAGGTTTTCTTTAAAGCACTGGGTCGTGAAACACAATATATGGATCTCCAATTCCCAACAGGTTTTATCTATTTCTTTCCAACTAATGTTAAGTCCATGTGTTTTCTTTAGCGAAGCAGCACCTTAATAAAAAAAATATTGGAAGAAAAATAAGAAAGAGATTAAACGCTTAAATCGATGAATGTTTTCTAGATCCTCTACTTCTTCTCTCCATACTGTCAGCTTTTTTGATAGAATGCTTCGAGGAGTTCATCAAGAAGAAATAGTGAAAAAAGAAACTAAATAAATAAGCCACCGTCACCTTTGGACTGGAAGTCGGATTGATGCTTCCGTGACTGTAACAAAAAGTAATTTTGTTGGAGCAATAAAAAAGGAAACTGAGGAAAGAAATAAGGTTTTGTTTTGTCTAGTTTCCTTCCGCTCAAAGGGGCTTAACGTATGCAAGTGCGAAGGCGTGAAACAGTCAGATTAAAATAGTTACGGATGAATGCTTTTTTGAGATAAATATTGTTTTCATAGCAAATGAACACAAAGATAAGTGGAGGGATTTACAGCTAATGGTCATAGCAAATGAACACAAAGATAAGTGGAGGGATTTACAGCTAATGGAAAAAGTAAATAAAAGCTCTTTTTTTAATTTTTTCTTTCAGTGGATAATTACCTTGGCATACAAACTTTTTATAGATTGGCTGTGTTGCAGAGAATTAATCTCTCATATTTATATTTTATATTAAATGGGAAGCCCTGATGCAATTACTGTGGTGGCTATCTCTGAAGAACTATTTTGACTTATACTTCACCTTACACTGTGTATTATTTTTATTTGTTTATTGAATTGTATAAATCTGTTTAAAGGAATGTGAAGAATGGAGAAGAATTAGCTAAGAATCTAATTTTGAACTCAGTTTTGTCACGAGAATTGGTTAAAACAACCTCGATAGTTCATTTAAAAATTCTTTTCTGAAATTACCTTTCTCATATATGTAAGTAATGTAGTATATAACATTTTTTTCATTCAATGAAATTTGTTCAAAATTTGCTGAGAAAGAACAAAAATGCTACCAATTTAAATATGGATCGCAATTCAATTTGAAAATAATACTTACATAATTCAACAGAAATTTGTATAAATATTTCTTTATATAATTTAAGGACCTACAAATAAAAGATTTTATAGAAAAAAATGCTTTAATCTGAAAAAAAAACATATTTCTTCTTTGTATTGGAAATAGAAAGATAAGCTCAAAATTAAAATTGCATGCACATTACTCAATGAGGTGGCAATGAAGTGATAAAGTAAACACAAATGGTGAATACCTACTTTCCTAGAATTACTCAATGAGGTGGCAATGAAGTGACAGTGTTCAAAAATGGTGAATACCCACTTTTCTAGAAATTATTTCTGATAAAGTAAAACTACTTTTTATTCTCTGATATACGGACGCATCCGCGAAACCTGTCAAAAGTTTTTTTTGAGCAGCTGCTTCAAGTCGGTGTCATTTCCCGGATTATGTTGCATGAGATAAACTATTAAAATTCCCTAATATGCAAGTGCAGGTGTCATTTTACATGACAGAAAATCCTAATTGAATTCTGTAAAAGCGAGTTTAGGAAAATGAAAAGGAACATTGAATTTTTTAAAATATAAAAAAAGCAGGATGTTACTTTGACAAATTAATCCGGGAAATAATTTCACACCAAATGAAAAAGAAAGAGGGGGGCAGATGTTTTGGTAATTCGATGGCATGGTTAGGTTTTTCATGTTTGGGTAGATTTTTCAGTAATTTTAAGAAATTTAGTATTGGGAAACGTAAAATACATGTGAAAATACTTTTGAAATAAATAATAAATGATTTAATTTAATCTATACATTTATCTCACTATTAAATAGGAGATATTAAATCTTTGATGTGATCAAACTATAGGAACTATTCTCAATTTGTAACGTATCAAAAGTTTTCTCTTACCTGTCAGAAAAGGACTCATAAATCAAACTTTCAGATTATCCATTATTTTATTGGCGACGCACATGCAGCGACATTACAAGGAAGAACAAAAGCGAAAATGGCACATCACTCAAAGAAAAAACTCAGAAGTAGTGCGTAGTGTCACCAGGCGTCATTCTTGGACTCAACAGAGTTTCAACAGATGTCTCTATTTTCTATAAGTAAATTTAAAGACTTTAGCGATGGGTCAAACTCCATGCCTTAATATGATAATTTACAAATCGTAAGATGTGGCCTTATGACTAATCGTTAACTAGGTGCAAATTATTTCATAAATGAAGCCTTCGATCGGAAACAATCATGTCGAAACATGGGTTCGAAAGAATAATTTCACATGATCAAAAATAATTTCATAACTGCCAAACTCTTAGTACTGGATGCTGGAGATATAAAGGATTTAGATGGTATAAACCTGATAAATTTTTATGTCTTATAAGTGATTACTATGTCTCATAAATAGGATTTAGAATTATTGAAATCTGTTACAATCAGTAGTTACTTTGTAGAGCTTCTTGTAGAAATTATTTATTCGGGGAAATAACAGTTTTTAATGCAATTTAAATTTTTTCCCTAGTATAAAAACAGCTACTTGTTATATATTCTTTTTAATTGTTTAAACTATACGGGATATTAATGTTACAAGTTTAAATACAGAGAAAATACGTCCAATTGTGTTTAAACTGATTTTGAATCGAAAGGTCTATGCACTGTTTTCAATATTAATCTAATTTTGTTGACTTGATTTTACAAAATAATTTTAGAAATTCATATGAGATATGTAATAGCCCATTTACTGTTTCTCAACTACATGTTCTGTTACAAATAAATCATAAGTTTATGAATTTAACAGATTTAACTCTTACTGCGATCATTATTATTTCTCTTAGATGCATTATTTCTCTTAATTAATATGAAACTGCTTAGAAAAGAAAAGTGATTAATCAAGGAAGGAGAACTGCATGAATCTGTGATTCAAAATACAGTAAAAATAATATAATTTTTCAAGTCTTTTTTTGGATTTAACTTTTTCAGAGTCTATGCTTACATTTCTGCCATAATGGTATATGTTCAATGTTCATATTAAGTATTTCATATCTAGTTAGTTTTACTTTGAACAGATTACTCTGGCCAAAATTTTTCGCAATATTTATAAATTTGGTTTTTTATTTGTTGTTGATTTATATCTACGATATATATATATATATATATAATTATATATATATATACTTTATATTATTAATATTAC
This sequence comes from Araneus ventricosus, assembly GCA_013235015.1. Classification (NCBI taxonomy): domain Eukaryota; kingdom Metazoa; phylum Arthropoda; class Arachnida; order Araneae; family Araneidae; genus Araneus; species Araneus ventricosus. Next base: position 239 of record BGPR01001860.1, on the reverse strand, counting down.
TTATATATAATAGAAGTCAGAATCTTTATATATAAGGAGAAAAAGACCGTCCAATTGTTCAATTCAAGGAAAAGACGATATTTGTCCAAATCTTCATTTTACATTTATTGCATCAGGTTTTATTTATTCATAGCTAAAAGTATTTAATTTATTTAGCTCCATGGAAGAATTTAAGGTTTTTACTACCGCCGGCGCGTTGTTGATGAATGCTTACATGCTGGCGAAAAAAGGGCAATGTT
>BGPR01001859.1:124100-214639 GCA_013235015.1 Araneus ventricosus | reverse complement strand
ATTAATGCAAGATGCATCAGCGCAGAACATACCTCATGACGGCTAAGACTTTAATTATTCCAAAGCACATATCCTGTCATTATCAGGGGTTCTAAATTGTAAACATGTTATCATGCATGTATAAAATCTTGGGCAGATAATCTGGGCGACATGGGAGCATCCAAAAGACTCGACTGTTTAAAGTATAAACAACCTTAATTTCCTTATGAATAATGTACATTTTGGCTGCTCCAACCGCAAAAGGAGGCAGAAGATAATTGATCTGAAGGTCGTAAACCCATTTATGACCGTGACGTTATGGTTCGATCAATATACGATGAACCTCTAATAAATTGCCGCAGTACCTCGCTCGAAACTGATAATTTACGCCTCCTCCAATTAGTGATTCGTTCTACCGGATAAATCTTATAGACTCTTTCAGGTGAAGTTGTTGCGATAGGAGAGCTATTTTGTTTGAAATTACTTCTCTCATCACTCTCTGCTCAGAAATTACACTTGTTTTTAAAATGGAAATGCGAAGGTGCTAATTTGCCATTATCAACAACATGTGAGTTTTGAAGTAAAACTAGAAACGGGAAGAAAAATTTTAGAGGCACATTAGCGATGCGTCCATTCTAAATATAACACGAAGTCGAACTGGAAAAGTAGGATATCGGCTCAAGAAGTTAGAGTTTAAATCTTGTTTTATTCAACAACATATTAGAACGATTGATGAAGTAGTCCTATCCTTTTGAATGCAAACGCTTTTTTAAGACGCATAATGAAGTTAAAGAGCTTGCGTATGTTTTATGAATTTATATTTATCAGTAACTTAAGGAATTTGCCAGAGAGTATATCAATCAAAATTTAGCGTTATTATATGATTGTATTTATTATTTGATAATGGAAAGTGTGCTTTTCGTGCAGTTATTAAAAGCATTCCATATTTCTCGTCTAAAAAAATTATAAGGGAAATTTAAATTTCATCCAAACGCTGAAACATTCACCGCATTTAGCAGGAAATAAAGGTCTTTGAGATTTCATTTTCTGAAAATTAATTATTTCTAACATATTTTAAATTTATTAAAGAATATAAAATATATACACATCGTATATACGTATTATTATGTCCCTCCTAAGCAAAATTCCGTTTCCTTTATTTTGAAAATTGTAAAGTTAATTTTTTATACTTAAAACAATTATAAGCTTGCTTTCTTGTTTGCTAAAATAAGGAAGTAAGTTTCTCTAACCGGCTTTATAAATCTTCTTTTCGGTGAATGGGCTATTTCCAGGTCATTCAAACAGTGGAGTGTGATTATCTTGAGATCACACTTGTAATATGGAATGCTACTTATTTCTGTTGAATTATTAAAGCTTAAAATTCCTAGTATAGGTATTCCTATAACTAGGTAAAGATCACGAAACATCAATATATGCTCGAGTATTTCATTTAGTTATTTTGGGGCATTTATATTTAAGTGAATCAAAAAATTCTGTCTAAAACTTTTAATGTCATGAGACCTCCTCTTCTAACACCAACTGGATATTTCGCAGTAAGTCTAAAGCAGTCAGAAGGTAATTCCCCTTACGTTATATTATAACGACATCAATTCAAAATGAGCTTATTTTGTCTCCTCAATAGAAATAAAACTTACTCCAATGTAAATAATAGAAATTTTAGTCGAGTTTAATTTTTTTCAATCTTTATTTCACCGAAAAATGCAGAGGGTGTTCGCACATTTTTAGAACGATTTTATTTCGCTGTAGGGGAAATTAGTTTGCTTGCAAAAATTCATTTTCACAACAATTACATTTTTGAATCTATAATTTATCATTTGCAACATAAAATTTTTGTTTACACGGAAAATGGCGCTTTTAAAGAAGCGGTGGATGGAAAGCTACGTTTTTTTCTTTCCATACAGACTTAATCTTATTCGCTTATTTAAAGACGCTGTGAAAGCCATAGTTTTTTTGATATCTAAACCCACAATAGGTAATATTGTTAATAAAAAAGGAAAAATCGTTTAATTTCGGTTTCAAGTGGGAAAATTGTTCCAAATACATATCCAAGGAAAAGCTGCAGTTCTTCGAATACTGCAATTGTGAGAAGAAAATTATGCATGTCAAAGATTTGTTTCAAAATCGTTAAAATGATCAGTATCAACTGTAAAAAAATTATTAACACACCCAAAAATCCCAAAAAGGAAAAAATACAATTTCCATCGTCATTCTCCATTTCATATCGCTGAACGCAGAACACGGCGCAGAATTCTTTATAAAAAGCGTTGATCCGGACAAAAATGGAAATAATTTCATAAAAATAGAAGAAGCTTGAATCTATTTAAATGACTGCAAGAAAAATTTCAATTTATTATCATCAAAGAGGAGAAAAATATCTTAAAACATGGAATCTAAAGAAAGTCTTCCTAAGGAAATTATGATTGCTGCTGATTTTTCATATAATGGCAAAATAAGAGTAAAGAGAGTGAATAAAAATGTTAAGATCAACTTCACGTGCTATCAGGAGCATATTTATCTGCAATATTCAAATATGAAATAACATCTCTTTACCCACAATGACATCAATCAGTAGAACTGTACTAAAACAAATCAAGCAGCCGCACATCACAATTCACTGTTAATTTTCTGGAGGAATAGGACAGGAAGTGGGTATTAAGACTATAATCTTCACTGATATTCTTCGTAAATAGTTCTGTACCATCCATGAGGTTTTGAGATTTTGGACATTAAATAACCGCATTATCCACACGGCAACCTACAACCTTTCCTAGACATTGCACACACCTAGAACAGATCTAGACAGACCACAGAAATAATTATTGTCATAGAAGTTACGATGTAGAAAGATAGTTAAGAATAGGGGCCATCAAACTGAACATTTCAAGTACACAAAAAATAGGTAAAATAGTTCCTAATATGTTCTAAAAATGTGCGAACACCCTCTGTATCTTTTGTCTTGAAATTGTAGCATTTATAACAATATTTATATTTATTTCTTCTTGTTTGCTTCAAACTGATCTAATATTCAACTTCACATTGCAATGCTGCTTTTCTTCCGTTCTCCGTTATACCAAGATGCTTTTCGTCAATCACATTTATTTTCCTATCACAAATATCTATTTTGCACTTTTCCTGCCTATATTTGTTTGGTTTTGAAGTGACTGAATTTCCTTATGCATCCTTATTACAAAACAGAAAAATGCCGCCTCTGATGCTTTTCCGCTGGTTCTTCTTCGAATTTTATAACTTCTAACCATAACTTCTCATAATAATACCATTTTACATCGCTTCCGTGGGTAGCGTGTCAACTTTTAAAATCGTTTCTTTAATTTTATTACCTTTTACAAGCTCACAAACTGAAAGAACACAGATTAAACCCAACCAACTTAATCGTTAACACAAAACACATTTAAAATACCTCATTGCATGACGTAAGTAGTTAAGTCCTGTGGAAACATTGTGACTTATTACTTATGGCTCTCTAAACACTCATGCATATAAGCCACTTTCAAATGGAAAAAAGCTACTTCATATAACCTGAACATACCATGCTTCCTTTTCTGGCTATTTTACTGTAACTTTTGATAGATTACAGATAACAAACTAATTGTGCAACTATAATTATTTCTTAATAAATTGTCTTGACACTGATATATAAGCTTATAGTATTGCTTCAAAAATACATGTTTACCAAAAAATTTCCACAATTTTGGCGAATAGTGTATATGAGAAACACAGTATAACGTGTGTCTATAAATAGGAAACAACAACCTATGTATCACATCTATAAATATGCAAACATTTACTCTTTATTTTCCACAAAGGAAGAATGCCGCAAATATTTCTTCAAAACTCCTAAAATTATTCTTAGAATAGTACAGTCGTGCTTCCTAGTTTCCTAATCTTCAGTTTCCTAATCTGACCAGTAATTCACATCCTGATATCAGATGTAATAATATGATCCGTTGAATAATAATTTTTTGTATAAATTATATACAAATGTCAGCCCCTAGTATTTCTGAATTAAAAAAAGCATATCTATCATATCTAGATTTCTAAGATTTTCAATTAATTACGGTAGTTAAAGTGCATTTAATAAATAAGAGAAAAATTCACGCATTTTATAAGGAAAAATAAGCTGATATTCCTATTAAAATATGGTAAAAAATTTTAATGAAAGTTCAATTTAATTTATTATTATCAGGTTTGCGAGATTACCATCTCTATTGTAAATTACGTAAGAGCTATTTTGAGATAGGCCATTCAACTCGGACCCCTGCTCTGATAATAAGTACAACAACTAAGCTGGTACACCACTTTCTAATATAAATAGACACACTAAGGTAAGAATATTTTAAAATATTAATAACGGTCTATTGTAGCCTTATTCAGAATGAATTTATTACAAAAGCACCGAATATAAATATTTCTTTTCCATAAAAATGATAAAAATTACTGAAGTACATCGCTTTTGATTGCATATTTTGTAATATATGCAAATTGTGTAATCCCGAATGAATGTCAGAACCTCTTTATTAAATCAATGAATTTTTGCACAGCGATAAAAAATAATTTTGATAATGTTTATTTGCTATGTGAATTTAAAGTCGCGTTTTGAAGTTCCATGAAGTCTGTTACGAAAGTACTTAATAGTATTGAATAGCGTTCAAATGACAATAACGAGATCTATAGTCATATTTTTCCACACTTATAAAGGAGATATTAATATCTTTTCATTTTTCTCATTTTTATTCAACTTAATTTATCTCATGTTTGTAAGGATGGAATTTTGTAAGCGAATTTTCATTCACTTCCTTGTGTTCTATAGTTTTGAAATTTTATACGCTTGCTTGCTCTTAATGAAAATGCACTATTTTTCTATTTTCAAAATTTAATTATCAGTTAATTGATTAATTAAATTTGATTTGATTCCATACGACTAGTGTCACTTAGTAGTGAATTTGAGAAGAATTTATATCCGAATTCCATAATATTTACAATAATTAATTATCAGTTAGACTAAAAAGGAAACAATAATTCAAAAAATTACTTTTAGTACACTATTAAAAGTTTGTTTTAAAAACCGTCTTTATTAAATTTATTATAAATAGAATTATAGAAAATATTTTTCTTTGGATCTGTCTGTATCGTGTATTGTTCAATTTTTATTCTTTTATGTTCCTAGAAACAGATTACGAACCTCGTTTGCATTGTTCTTAAATAATGCAAATACATTTCACGAATATAGAAAGTGAGCAAATTCAGTTTGGTTGAAGAGTATAATCCTATTGTTTCTGCAGAGAAATCTAATAACATAACACAAAAATTGTCCTTCAGGACGACTAAAATGAGGAAAGATATGGAAACCATGTAAAAACTCTTTTTACTTTATCAAAAACCTACCTCTTCCAGACAGAACATTCCCAACCACATCACTGTCGAAGGATATTTTTAGAATTCCTATAGCACAGGCTAAATGTTGAATATCATATCAATACACGACTTTGACTCCAAAGATATTTGTTTAACACACGTTTCACAGCCCCGCCATGAATATAATGTTACAACATTTGTCTGCATACGAAACTAAAAATAGTAACATATTTTTTTCTTTGATTAGAACTCTCTAGTATTTTCCTACTTTTGCTTATATAGATAGTAGATTGTTTTACATATAAATAAAAATAGTAATTACATACTAGCGAGTACTTGTACTTTCGGAATAATAACAATGATTAATATTAGCACACTGAATGATCTTCCATTGATCAATCATGTATGGCAGTCTTTGCTCTTTATAAACTTCATGGCAAGAATAACTCTTGAAATATAAGTTTCAAATTATTCTCGGTTTCTTTAACAATTTTATAACAGAAAATTCAGTTGTACACGGACTGCAATAATAAACGTAAGTTCATTAAATTCTCTAAATAATATTCCGGTTTCGAGGCAAATTAATGATTGTGGATGATAAACATAAAGCTTAACACATCACTTTGAATATTTTTGTTCGATTATATGGTAGAGCTCAAGAGTCATATTTGGCAATACTGTGATGGTTATTTTGCTTTATTCCATTATATATTAACACAAAACAATTAATAGAAACTTCAGTTGACGTCCTTTATGATTTTATCTACACCAGCATCCGAGTGAAACAAAAATAAGTTTTGATTGGAGATGAATCTCAGCTGGTCTTTCAAAGCGATATCTCTGTTGACAAATCGGTTTATTCTGAATGCCATGAAACTTGGACATACGAAACTTGCAGAATTCTCGACAATATGATCGTAAATAGTTATAGTCGAAATGCAATTTAAATAATATATTTAAGTTATACGTATACATGGGTATTCAGGATATTCAACTTTCATAAAATGCAATGTTACTGTTCGAAGATTCTAGTTTCGAAAGTATCAATTTGTGGAAAAACCTTCATCACTTAGCTTTATTGCCTGTTTAGCACTTTATAATATTTTTCCGATAGAAATATATCATTGAATTTATGCACACCAGAAAGAAAATTATAAATTCAGCTAAAAATTCTTGTCAGTAAAAGAAAAAAATTAACTAAAAGAAAGAATAGAAAAAATTGATAAACCAAAAATGTTTATTCAAAAAATTAGTTACAAAAATGCATAAAAAATGTATACCTGAATAATTTCTTTCTTCCTGAAAGAATTGTTTGATTTCCTCCTATTTTTAGCAAAGAAGCCGTATGAAAAAGTTCCGTTTAAGAGTAAAAATGTTTAAAGGAGCATTAGCTTAGTCGAAGAAAAGAAAACAGAAAAGTAAATGAAACATCAGAATGCCGATCATTGGCTAAATATCCATTGCCACTGAACTCAAAGCTTGCAAAGCAGATTTTTTTATCGGTATATTATTTATTTATATCTAACCATAATAATCCACTGAATGTTATGAAGCCTCAATTACTTAATAATATGAGAAATTGTTTTTTGACTATCTGGAACTATACGACAATTACTTTTACCAAACATGAAAAGAAAAAAAATTACAAGCGAATTGAACAGATATAATAGTGCTACTTTCAATATTAAGGTAAAGAAATCAAGAATGACGGAATTACATATGTACATATTATCTCATTTTAATCTTAAACTAAAGAAAGAATTGTGATTCACAATCCTTAAAATTTTTACAAAATAATACATTAAAATTTCAATTAAAATTTACCATAAATCAGGAAATTCCTGCAGAAACTTAATTTTACCTGTCATCGCTTCAGTATTGTCAATCGTAAAGAAACTCAATGTAGAGAAAATCCAACATAATGTATTATGTAACTACTACTCATAAACAGAAGTAAAGATGCACCAACAATATACACTAGTTGGCAAAAATTAAGCAACATTTTTGAAAATGCAAGAAATTTGCAATTTATACGAAAACTATAATTCGAAATCAGTTCTGGAGAATCGTGTAACATGCAATAAAGTATCATACGCATTTTACAGTTCACGATGGCAATTGGGGGGGGGGGACAACCAAAAATTGATGAAGACGGAAAGTGTTTTCGACTCTTCCTGTTTCACTGAAAGTTGAAAACGAGAAAAAAGATTTCATCATTGGTTATGTTTGATGTGCATAATATTTACATGCATTTTCGTAAACACAGCACAAATATTCGGAAAGATATAAAGGTTTCTTTGAAAAATCCCAAATTTCCCCGCATGTCTTTTGCTTATAGCATCCAGAGTTTTCATTTAAATTATATGAAACTTGCAGAACACTTGACAATATGTTACAGAAGCATTGTATTAAAATTAGAAGTAAATACGTAGAAATTAAAGGAAGTTTAAGTATTTTTACTAAATAATATTTTTACTGCGCATTTGCTAGACTTAAAGTTATTTATCTTTCATCACTTCAAAGCAAGATATATAGGACAACTTATACAAAAATTTCAGATGCATACAGTTAAAAATCAGAAAGACATTGGCATTTTGTGAGGTGAATTTAAATTTCTCTTTGAGAGAAGCTAAGTGATGAGTGTCTTGCACAAACTGATATTTTTAAAACTTGAATCTTCGAACAGTAGAATTGAATTTTATGAAACTTTAATATTCTGAATACCCATGTATACTTATAAACTAAACACATTATTTAAATGCATTTCATCGATAACCATGCGAAGATTCAAGTTTCGAAAATATCAGTTTGTGCAAAACCCCTCATCACTTAGCTTCTCTCAAAGATAAATTTAAATTCATCTCACTGAAATACCAATATCCTTCTGACGGTATACATATATATGTTCTTAGAGTATTGGAAGAGAGATTCCTTAATAAGAGGATAAAGTGTCTTGTAATTTAAATTTCTTTTATTTCTTCATTTTTATCGAAAATTTATTTTTACAAGTTAATTCAAATGCTTAAACATGAGGTAAAGATTCAAAGTTTTATTTAATTCGAATATATCCATCTTTCGGATCAATTCAGATTAAATTTTAAAATTCGAGCTTCGAGGTACACTGAGTCACCATTACGACTACCTGTGTGCCAAACTTCATGGTTATAAGTGCGATAGATCCGTCTGGACATCGCACACACACAGACATTGCTTTTTATATAGAGAGATATGAGTTAGTGAAAATAAAATTCTCATAAATTTCAATGGCAGTACACAATTACTGTTCTGATTTTGAAACATTTTGGGTTGAAAATATTCTAACTGATATAATGGTAACCTAATTAATAATTAGATAAATTGATGCCTTCAAACTTAATTTTCTAGCTTTTCAACTTATTGGAATTCAATAAACTGAATCATATTCAAAGACATAATGTAAACCTCGTTTGCTTAATACTGTCAGGCAATGGGGTATTTCTGAAATATTTTTGTCCTATACGTTGCTTTACATACAATCAAAGCATCTTACAAGTACTTTACAACCAAATGCTTTCGTAAATATGGATGAAACACGCACACTAAGAGCTTTTTTCCCCTCTGGAAGTATTATTCACCGAATCGAAATTCACTCCCCCTTCTCCCCAATTTATCTGAAAGGTTTGCCCTCCACCGATAATTTACTCGTTTTCTACCCCCAGTTCTACAACACAACTCCTCTCAGTATTGTCGTTCAGATCGTACTTCATTCCATAAGTTTTTCCCTTGTGGCTGCTTCCAAGATGGCAGTCAACAAAGAGAAATTATGGCGCCATTACACAGAGTTCTGTCGCTAGGGCGCCATGGCAAGTGCATCGATTCGGCACTAAAACTGGGGTTTATTTCTCTCGATTTATACAGGCTTTTGGTTGTATGATTAAGTCAAAGAATTATGTACAAGATTCTTTATAAAAATTGTTACAGTGTTGTATGGTAAAAAGAGGCTGTCTATCGAAAACACGTATGGCATTTTATTTGCCTTATTACGGTGCTTCCTGAAGCAAGTACTATACTTCTTGGCAGATTGTAATGACATAACAGAAGCTTCAAGATGAGCGACTAAAAAGGATTCATTTAATGTTTTGAACTATTACACAAGCCAACACATCAGAATTTTTTTAACTGATTATATGTGTATTTCATGCGTTTGAAACAAAGATGACATTAGTTTTTGTCCATATCCCTTTGCTTGTAAGATATGACAGCAGTGTTATTTACGTTAACGCATTAAAATAGGTGTAGGATTCAACATTGAATTAAAAATCTTTTCCTTAACAAATTTTGGAAAGCATATTAATTAATTGAAAAATATGCCACAAGAGTTAGTTAAAAATTAAAAAAGAAAAGAATCAAATAAAAAAATTAAAAGTTATCTTGTTCTACTCCGAAAGCTTCTTTTGTTTGAAATTCTTGAGTGAAATTTGTTTGCATGGTCTCTTCGCAAATTCTAACAGTTATCTGCGATTATATAAGTATACCATCTACCCTGGTATAGCCCTCCATTTTCTTTGTTTCCTGGTGAAATCGTGAGCCATGTTCCTTACAGGTGTCGACAAGATTTTCGGGAAAATGGTTTAAATGGCTGTGCACAAGTAAGGAACCTTTATATTCATATTACGACCAAGGCCTCTATAGCCGTTAAACATATTGTCAAATAAATCAACATAGATTTCTGTCTTGTGTTTGCGCAGAAAGTTCTTGACGACAAGGACGAAAGAGATTCAACTTTTCACTGTCTCATTCATGGAATCCACGAAATCAGGATCTTGTATGAGCTGTCTGATTTGGGGGTCATAAAATTTCAAGCGTTAAGTTTTTTTTGTAATTATTCTGGGCATCTTTTTCCTATGTGAGCAAAGCAAGGGCTATCCTGATCAACAGATTTCATAAGCAGCGAAGGCAAAATGATTTTCAATCCTCTGACTTAAGCACATATCACACGGAGAGCTATCGTGTTCTGTATTTGTGGGCGCGACTGCAATGCCACTCTCTAAAAAAGTTTGTAGCAAGTGACCGGTCAGACCACAGATAACAAGATGAATTAAATCGTGGACTGTATTCAACCGACTTGAAAATGCACACGATGGTGACAAAACGCCGCCCAATGCCCCTTGCCTGATGCCATTACGGCAATCGAACCTTTTGAATCGACATGGGACACACGATGTTGACAGTAAATCGTCAGTAGCGCAAATTCAAACCAAGCGGATGTGACTGACGGTGACGTAGTTCACCAACGATGATCGAAATCCTGTCTGATGGGTTGTCTCAAGGCGTCACGTGCTACAAACTTTTTTCAGTGAGTGACATTGTGCTCGCGCCCACGAACACAGAACACGATAGCTGTCCGTGTGATATGTGCTTAAGGATTCACGAATGACATTTCTTTCCCCAACAGCCATGTTCTCCCTCCTATGCCACTCTTTTCTTTTCCATTATATTGTTTCTCTCTGCTATCCCATAGGTAACGAAGCAAGGATATTTGGTGAGGCCTCCTTGCTGACCAATGAGAAAATAAACCATTTTCAGTCCACACAAATTACTCGCTGATCTTTGCGAAACTTAAACTTCTCTATGACCGAAGCTATGGTATCGTCTTTTTCTTCCATTCGTCACAAGATATCCTGTGTAAAAAATAAGAGCAGATGCTAATATCAATCCTTTTTTATTTTCATGTGATTCATCTTCTCAGGGAATAACTTGTTATTTAAAGTTTTAGATATTTCATAATATAGCTATTCTGAATCTCAAAAAGTAGAGCTGAGAGAGAAAAATTGTCTTTCATATTTAAAACCAACAAGCAAATAGTCAAAATTAATTAAAATATTCCCAACACCAAACTGTTTGTTTTTGTTGGTCTATGTAATTATTATCTGTAATTTTTTAATTTTAATATTAAACCGACTATTACAATGCTGGTTACTTGTGATAAAGGAGAGACGCAGATCGGCATTTTTAATAGCGGGCACACCATTTTTGATTATTTTGCATCAAGCATATGGTGTAGGCTAAAAATTCGGTCAAAAGTCACTTCAGAAATTTGTATAAACGCCAACGACAGGAAACTATGACATTGTTGCCGGACATAATACAAATATTAGGATTAAAAAAACACAATTTGAGTTCAAAACAAAAATTTAAAAAAATTTGTTGGACAAATGTAAAAATCAAATTACAAATTAGAACGTTTTTTGTATAAAAAATTTCCAGAAGGAAATAAAGGTCAGCTTTTTTTCTTGCGACTATGTTTCTTACTTATTCTTTTAAACATAAGGTAGGATATCTGATTTGGATTAGTTCGGGTAATGGATGGTTGGCTTGTACGAGTGCGATGTTTTATGTCTTTAATAGTTTCATTAGGATCAAAATCTATGAAATCACTTACATAGCAGTCATCGGGCGATAAGAATTGATTCTCACATAGACCATCTGGTTTGTCCTAGACAAGCATATTATCTGAATTATCTAAACAGTTACTAGAATCTGCACTGTATTAATTAGACGGAACAATACCGGTTATTTGTTTTGTTTTTTCCTTTTAGAAGGTCGTAATAAATTACAGATTTTGTCATCAGTAGATATTGAAAGAGTCCTTTTAAAAGAATTTCAGAACAGAAAGATAATATATGCATAAGTTTGTGTGAATTTTTTCGTGTTTTGTTGGCAGAGGACGGGGTACTTGTAGATAGATATAGTTTCCGTGTTTTAACGTAAGATAAGTTTTTTTTATCACTTTTAATTTCTGTGCTTGTTTTTCCTAATGCCATGTTCTGTATTGTTTAGAATTCGATGCGGCTATGCACTATTTGCACATTTTGGGTCAGAGTGACAGTCAGTGCAAGCGTGTCCAATTGACACATATCTCTAGCACACCTTTTTTCCACGGCAGGCAGCTTTCGAGTACATAACATTGTCATTTGTAACATCGTGTTGGCATTGGCATACTATAATGGTGCATACGGCAATGTAAATAACCAGCTTTAACTGATTTGGGAAGTTCCGTTCTGTTGAATGCTGATATAATGTAGGACGTCGGAAAAAGTAATGTTCCTTTCTTAATATGAATGTGCTGAACATGAATGACTCCCTGATTAGTCCTAGAATATCAGAGCCATAAGTCTTGAATAATTCACTTTCAGAAATTATGCAAAGGACAGGATTTAAAATTTTGTGAGGGATAATGGATATTGGGATATCAAGTAGTGTTTTTGTCAACAGAAAATATTTCACTTATTTAGATGGCAAGATTCTAAGCAAAAAATTGCGATACTTAAGAAGAAAGTCTTAAGATATTAATTCTCCTTGGAGGCTCACCTTCTTTAGGCGAGCACGCTTGTCCCAATCTCGAGGAACACAGGGATCTTTTCTCCTTCAGTTTTATACTCCCTCCAAGTCATGCTATTTGTTTTGTCTCTTCCTTACCTGGACGGCAATCTCTCGTTGAGAAGCTGTCACAGTATTGTTTACTTCTTGCTTCTCATCGACAGTTAAAATGCCCTCTTGTTGGTCGACTCATTAGAAGGATAGTGGACTGTGGTCTCCGGTGTATCAATTCGGCTGGTAGCCGAACACTGGCTACCTGAATAGTTAGCCTGCTAATAATAAAGAGATGGGGGTCGCTTTATTGAACTTGACGCAGAGTTGTCACTGTCAAAAATTTCTGTATTTCATTTAACCACTTCCTTATAGACTGTTCAGATTCTGTCCCAGCAGATTTTTCCCCTTTGTGTACGGAACTCCCAAACCAATGCCTCGCTTTTACCACGGGGAAAAAGGCGACAAGTACTCACCTATTTGTTTCAGAAAATTCCCAATTTTCAATGATGTTCTGAGATTTTGTCCACCCGCAATCATAAAGGTTAAGAAGCAACTGTTGATTATTAAGTTATTTCAGTTATCTATATCCCCTTCAAATCCCAGTAAGCTTATTTTCAGCAATTTAATGAGAGCATCATTTTCTTTTCGAGTTTCATACATTTTTCAGTTATCGAAATAATTCAATCAGAACAAAAATTTTATGATTCTAACTATATATTTACTTCTTTGGAATTTCCAGAAACATGAATCTGCTCGTCATCTTCTAGTTTCACAGCAATCCGACTTTATTTTCTCTACTTTTCAGACAAGTCTAAAACACCGTCAAGTTCCCAATCTTTTATGTGAAAAAGTTTTGCGGTTTATCGCACTAAATTTAAAATTGCCTTGACTGGGACTGAACTTTTGTAAGATTTCAAACAAGTCATTTTCTCCAAAGCTTGCGATTGTTTTTTCTTGACGCAAAAGTAAGTCTGATCCGTCCAAAAATACGGTACAAAATACACCGAAAATAAAGTTTTGATAAATAATAAGGTCTTTGCGAATACCCTTTTAGCAGTGTACTTAAAAAGAGAAAATATTTTGTTGTCAAAAATATGATTGTCAAAAAAGAATGAAAGCTTGATGCGTTGACGTGAATACTACAGTACATGGAATTTTAATAACACTCTTAATATATTTTAATATTTGATGACTTTTTAGCAGTGGCGGCGGCTCGGGGCGGTCTCCCCCTTTTTTTTGAGGGAAAAAATTAAAATTTTATTTCATTTTGGCTGTCTAAAATTAGGAATCGTAAAAAAACAATAGTGTCCGTGAAAGCTAGCTAATTTTCTAACTAATCTTTTAATCTTGTTGTCTAGCCCTATACTCCGAGGTACTTTTAGGTGCCTATTAATTTTTGATTCTCCCCCACTTTTGCACCCAATCTCCGCCATTGATTTTTAGGATTTTAAATATAATTCATCTCGGCTTTATTTCCTCCTTAGGATTGTTTTCCGCTCCACACGCATTTAAGGCTTTTGCTTTGACCTCCATGTTTTTGATAAAAATATTTCTATTTCTTCGTTTTCTAATAAAAATGCGTTCTTAAAAATTCTTTAATTTAATTATTACATTATCATTATTACAAACATTATGGAATCTTGTGATCAGTTTTTTCTCAAATTCACTGCCAGATCGGCACCTCTCATATAGAATCAAAATTTACTTAAAATCAATCAATTAACTAATAATTTTGCTCTAAAAAATAAAATATCCTATTATCATCGAGAATATGCAACAGTACAAAATATTTGATTATTAGTAGACCAGGAAGGGGGAGAAAAAATTATTGCACAATAACCTCTTCAAAACGTGAAATTTACAAACTTGAAAGAAGTTATTAAAAGAGTGTAAAAAAGCTGATATCAAGCATCGAAGTGATTCAAGCCAGATATCAGTGACTAAAATGTCGTAATTTATGGTAGCAGTGGAAGATTTGTGAACTGAAATTTTCTGATTTAGTTTTACATATTAATATAATTTATTGAGATGCCTCCTTCGCAAGAATCGTCAGAGTGAAAAATGAATGGGAAAATATTCTAGAAACCACTACTCAACTTGTTAAAAGAAATTCTTTCTTTCAAATATAGATTTCAGCACAACCTTTAAAAGATGGTACATGGAACAACTTCCGATTTTATAGATAACATCAGTGTTATTGAGTTGAACAACATACATCAATAGTTATTGATTAGGCAAAAATATCGTTACTATCGATCCATGAAATCGATAATAAGATAACCCGATAACGTCAATAGGCTGCTGATGTAAAAGAGGCACTATTGCCAACATGGTTCTGTAACCGAGAAGTCTCCGTGAATACACATGTAGAATTTTAGATAGGAAAATTTTTTCGTCACTTTAGAATCGTATAGAATATTCATTTAGTTCCTGTCCTACATAGTCGTTAGAAAGGCTGGATTCTAGACTTCTTCTTTTTAATATTCTTTATTAAGTAAAGCGCCTTTAGAAGACTTCATTTTCCATGAAACCTCATGTTGTGTTTGGGGGGCCCTCCTCGCTAGTGAAAGTAGGTTAAGCCTATGGTGACCTGATCGTTTAGTCTTTGCTACGGGCCCGGAGGGTCGCGTGTTCCAGACCCAATTCTACCAAATTCCATCTATGTAGAAGGATCTGTTTTAATAAAATCCTCTGGTTTATGATGTCCTTTCGTTGGTGTCAATAGATAGTTTGAA
Source organism: Araneus ventricosus (assembly GCA_013235015.1). Lineage (NCBI taxonomy): Eukaryota > Metazoa > Arthropoda > Arachnida > Araneae > Araneidae > Araneus > Araneus ventricosus. Next base: position 199,178 of record BGPR01001859.1, on the reverse strand, counting down.
AACGGTGTGCTGATCAAGTATAATCCTCGTCATTGGACCACTATACAAAATTACGAGGGCCATCCCTAAATAGACCTACCATGACATCAAAAAGGGACGTTAATTTAACAATTCATTTCACAACTGAAAATGGGTTTTTTATATTCTCCTACTAATATTTTATTCAATTCCTACTATTAGTTCACACTCTCCCTATATATATATATATTTATTTATATATCTTGTTCAAGTTTTGCAATCGATTTTAAACTAACTTCTCGATGAGCTGGAGACTTGAAACTTTAAACATAGCTCAGAACTAGATGACAATGCAATATTAATTCGCTTTCTTGTGTGTCTGTCTGTCTGTTTGTCTGTCATTTCATATTTTGCATGACGCATGCGCATTACGTTTTTCATTATATCTCGAAAACTATTAACATTACAGACTTCGTTCTTGGGTATATGGATGGCCCATGGGATCATCGAAGCACCCCCATATTTTAGCCATATCTTTGTGCATGCGCAGTACATTTTTCATTATATCTCGAAAACTATTAACATTACAGACTTGGTTCTTGGATATATGGTTGGCCCATGGGATCATCGAAGCACCTCCATATTTTAGCCATATCTTTGCGCATGCGCAGTACATTTTTTATTATATCTCGAATCATCTAAGTAGGAATTGACTTTACATTTTTTTATATTACTTGTTTTAAAATATAATTACCATACTCTTCTTAGTATTCTGAACACGGACCTGAATTTAGTTTAAGCAGCTAAAATGTTGTTACAGCTTGTCGCACCACAAATTACGATTTTTGATAAGCAAGTAACATATCTAGCATCCGTCACTGAATGTGAAAATGGCAGAAACCAATATTTTAAATAAATTAATCTTCTGAAAAATCATACAATTTCGAGACTTGACAAAAGTTGTGAAAGTTTGTTTTTTATTCGATTTAATTGATAAATTTTTACCGAAATTTTCTTTTTCAATTCAATGGTGCATATTTTTGCATAAATTTAGAGTAGGTTTAAATTAGTAGGTCAGAAATTGCAATTGCCTAAAGTATACCTTAAAAGACAAGATCCTAATTGCTGAAGTTGAAATGTTCTAACTTCCGAAGTGTAATTGTACTGGTAAATTTCTCCGTGAATATGTTTTATTTGGGGATATACTCTGAGTTTGAAAATTATCAGGTATTTTGGAATCCAAAGAATATTCATATGGAGCTTTGATAAAAAAATTAATTAATAAAAATAAGTAATAACAAATAAATATTCATATCTTTATAACAGTTTCAGTTATGCATGTATTTGCTATATAAATATTTCTCATTTTAACACTTAAATATTTTTGAACGGACGCATAGACAATCATAACAACTTTAAAACATCCCATTGCGACAAATATCATTTTAAAGACCAGGAAAATGTTTGAGACGGATGCACAATTTTAGTCGAATCATTCAATCTTCAAATGCTAATGTTTAATCTTTCAAATGCTAATATCACAGAAACAAAATATATTTAGTAATATTAAAGACATTTCTTTTTTTATTAGAATTAATCATAAGAAGCTGCATTATCTTCTAAAATGGCAAGAAATAAATAAAAATGCACGCATTTGCTATTCCTTTGGTGAAGCTTTTAATATGATTTGATGTTTGACTGAATCTGTATACTTCCATTGGCACGCACTAACAAATGAATTCGCACCACTTGTCACCGACAGATAGTGCATGGGCTTTAAAAGCTGTTAATCGTTGCAAACTTTTGAAAATCACAAAATAATGACTTTATGCAACGAAAGCATTTTCATATGGTACACCCAACAATTAACTGTAACTCCGTCATTGTAGGGCTTGCAGTTAATTCAAGTTGGTACACCCAACAATTAACTATAACGCCGTCATTGTAGGGCTTGCAGTTAATTCAAGTTGGTACACCTAACAATTAACTGTAACGCCGTCATTGTAGGGCTTGCAGTTAATTCAAGTTGGTACATCAAAATCTTGCGGGAATCTGTGGCTCATTTATTGTCCTGGGCGATTTACCAGGAACATCCTTCCCCATGTATAAGACAGTGAGAGACCATACGGTCTGGTTAGGATTTCCCTTTCCTGAAGAAAATTTTTAATAACTGCTTCATAGTATTGGATCTGTGCATCACCAACAAGGGTATTTGTCCATCTGTTTCCCAGAACTGAATCCAATGAATCTCTTCCTGTGAGGTTTCTTAAATGATGCGGTGGACCGAAAAAATACCACAACGCTTGTGGAGCTGCAGCAGAAGTCATGAATGCATGTCTATTCCAAAAACGTCGTTTTATATCGTCACTACTAATATCTATCTATAATATATAACTTCACTTGTTGTAGGTTGAGAACTTTAATATGATATTTACAACATTTTTCTAATCATTGCAGCTGCTGAAACTGAACTACCACCTCTCAATTACTAATAAATAAATTAACTTTTATAATTTTCTCCATTTACTTATTATTCCATTTTAAAAAATTCAGTTTTTCCCGGAAAATACGTGTTTTCAATATGCATTAGGCTATTTCTTTGAGAACGAAAGGGGTAAAAATAAAAAGGAATCTGTTGAGTTGAAGAACAACCAAAGGATACTCTTTATCTTATATATACATTTTTTTGTTCCCTCAATACGAATTAATCTTATCATTTACACAAATTTTTTAATCTACTTAAGTGACAGCAGACAAGTAATTCGTGTATTTATGAGCTAGGCTTCTAGTTTCAGATTTTATTTAGGCTTGATGTTTGAACGAATCTATATTTACATTTACACAAACAGTTCTTTTTTTCTGTTGAGGGACGCATATTTCGGATATGTTTACGGAGATTTTGCGGAGAAAAATACAAAATCTCTTAAAGGAAAGGAAATGCTCGCATTCTCTATATTCGCGTACACTTCAAACCCGTGCGATGGCTAGGGAAATAATGTTCTGCTTCCAAGTTTGGATTTGTTAATACTGACATCCTTTGTCAGTGCATGAAATACAGACTTCAGATAGAAACCGGGAAGATCGGAATACACAGAGCTATATTTTCAATACGGTAAGGTATTATGCTTCGGATCATGTCACTGTCAACTCGTCAAACACTTCACATTCGTCCTCCCTCAACCCTTTATTGATTTCAAAAAATGCAGATATCTTTTTACTCTTCAAACATGTGTAGTTTAGAATATAAAATGGTGATCTGCGGTTAAGTGAATACACAGATCCTTATGCAGTTTTTTGATAGTTAGGAAATTTGTAAAAAAATGTGTAGAAAGTTACATGAACTTTTTATTCATTTAAAATTTATTTTTTACATGCATCGCTCTTTCTTTAAACTTTAAACGCTGATTTTTAAATTATCTGCTTTAAATCTATATATATAAAAGAGGAAAGTATGTTTGCGCGTTTGAGTGTTTTGGATCTTTATGTATGTCCACACCGTTGAACTTACGGCGATCAAATTTGGCTCAGTGATGGATTAACACAAGAGGGAGCTAACGCCGTAAGAATCATTTTAAAATTAGAATTATATTTTCATTTATTTAATTAAATAACGAAAATTAAGCTATTTTTAGACGTTTTTTGCCAATAATTTCTGAAATACTTATGGTACGAAAATTATTTTTACATCACCTTAAAGAACAAACAATTACCTTTTTAATGATACCAATTTAAATGCTGTAAAAGTTTTCTCTAACCGTAATTAAGGTTTCAAAATTCATTTTAAACTCAAATTGTAACAATGCTTTTATTGTTATAAAATTATATTTAAACCAATTTATTTTTTCATCAAATCTTTTATTCACGTGTTTTTACCACTGTTAAAGTTAAGAAAATAATGCTATTTTTTATTCAGGATAGACTTCTTACTTCCGCTGTAATTTAGTAGCATGCACTTAACTTCCGATTCTATTTCATAGTTTTTAACATACACTCAAACATCCAATAACATTAGTTTAGTTACTACGTGTTTAAATTTCACAAACTTTTAAATTATCCTAATCAGTGTGAAGCGGCGTAGCGATCTGGGAGTAAGTGAAATATAGATGTCGCAGATGCCAGTTTTAGAGGAGCCATAGAGACAAAACATTGCTGCATTTATGCCAGTTTTTAAAGCAAAATATGATCAGGGGCCGTAAAAATAATACCAGACACGGAGGGCTATTTGCGATCAACGAAAGATGTTACGGTGAAAAACTGTTTAATTAAGCTTAAAGCGTTATAAGTAATTAGAATTAAAAATATTTCTACTTCGAGCAACGCTAGCAATAAGTTAGTTTTGCCGAAAAAATTTCAGTCTCGAATTTAAATATCCTGCCATCTATATATTGTTTAAAATAAATGTTCTTCGTCGAATTTTCTCGCATTTTCATTCAAACCATACTGTTATATGGTGATAAAAAGGCTATATTTGAAAATTTTAATTTAACAAGAAAGAATTCAAAGAAAATTTACGTTTGTTGGAGAAAGTTAGTGACGATATTTGTATGAAAAAAATCAGGAGGCCGGTGTTGTAAATATTTGTTGATATTTACTAATTGTTTTGCTTATCAGTGCTCTCATATTCAAATCTTGTTTACAAATGCTCTTTTACTAATAATTCATTAATAATTTTACATCTTTTACAATTTTTTTTTGCATTTAGATACTTAGATCTAGAAATCTTTATGTAAATTTAGGAACCTTTAAAACTTCTGCAAATCACACCTTTTAGTCATTTGTAATTTAAGTATCTTAAAGGACATTACACCTGTTGCTTTACTGACACAAAAGTTATCTGCTAATTATTATTCAAGATGGATCTCTACACATGATAAACAATCTTAAAGTCTCATTTCATTAAATTCAATTAAATATCAAACAATTCACAAATCAATAATTGAAAAAATCTCCACTTAATGAAACATCTTAGCAACAGGCATAAAGGGAAATCTCAACTTAATTTATGTTCTTAATTTATCCCTTAAAGTATTCTCCAGATACATTACCAAGTAAAATTTTCATTGCGTTGTGTTTTAAAATGTATATTTTTATATATGTATATCAAATTTTTAAGTTAACCCAGATTCACAATCTTACACAGTGATTAATTATTTGACAAGAGAAACATAGCCAAATTCTTAAACTAACTAGATTATTAATCCGAATTATTAAACACATACACATACAAATCTTTGATAAATATAAAATTCACAATGCTATAACAATTATATCAACCTTTTTATCAGGAAATCAATATTTATAGGGTCGACCCTTTCATTTCATTGGAAAATGGAAAACCTCATATAATTTGTTTATAATTCCCCCAACTACAAATTACTATTTACCCCTAACATTACTTTAGCCTCAATTATTTAAGGTAAATGTAAATATTAGTATAGTGGCCACCAAATTCAAACTTCTATAATGCTTACCCTAAGCTACCTCTTAAGAATAAAATTAAGCTTAATTATCATTACACAAGCAAATCAAATAAATCAACAGTCAAATTTTCATATTAACACATGCTAACACTTCATAATTATCATTCATGGTATATCATGATGTAAGGAAATAATAAGAAAGTTACTATCAAAATTTTACTTAATAGTATTCATAATTTTCATGCATATATATATATATATATATATATACCATTATTCTCATATCATTTTTTGTATAATTTTTTTTGTATCATATTTTTATTTATTTGTTAGTGGGATAGTGTTTTCACTCATTCTACTCTTATTGTGTAGTTTTATTCAAATTTGGCTATTGATTTATTTGTTTCAGATTTATTACATAGATGGCGCCAGGATCTTTCAAGTGAAAAATTCCTTTTTAATAGACATTTTTAACTTTTTTCTAATATTTTCTAGATAACTAAATGTATTACAATTTTTAATATAGTTTTGAGAATTTTAATATAGGTATCTTAATAATTCATGATATCAGAAATTAATTATATTATTTATTCAATTATGCTGATTCATGGTAAGATTTGTGGTTGTGGCAACATGTGATGTCAATATGCATGGCGGGCTATATTGAAAGAGATGAATTCTGGTAAGCTTAAGAGGAGACACAGATTAGTTTATGTTTAATGTAAAGTATGGGTACTTTATTGAATCATATATTACTGTCTTTAGTGCAATATCTTAGTGCAATATAATGATATTTACATATTCTATCCTGATTTTTAGTCGTTTATATATAGTCATGCTTTATAGTTAGGGTTAGTATAAGATTTTTCTTTCTAAATTCTTTCATTTTAGGGTAAGTTACCCTGTCTGTTTTTTCAACAACAATAGTAACAGGGATGGTTTGTACAAGAAAATTAATTTAACCTGGCTAAAGCTTGCCCACAGCCAAGCTGCTATTTTAATTGTTGAAAACTCCATTTACTTGGATTGCCTATTTCATTATTTTTAATAACAACAGTGTTCTTTCACTTGTTGACATATAATGTTTAAACTTGATTTTTGTTTATGGTATCATTAGTAATTTCAATTTATTGGATTTTATTTAAAAGTGATGTATAGTTCATATAATGACTATTTGATATAGGATTTAATTCTTGTTTATTTCTGTATGTTTGTATACTGGTTTTATTTGGATTTAGATTATATATATATATCACTTCTGAAGAATTTAATAATTAAACTTGAATTTAACATACTATATGTTTATCATTTCCACCAATAACCAATAGATTGATTTGTTTACAGCTTGCATGCTCATATTTTAGAGAATGATAAATTTTCCTTCACTTTTATCTACTTACACTCATATATCTATTTCTAAATTATTAATTTTCAACAATTATGACAAAATCCTCTGCGAACATACAAATTTCAGTGAGTAATACCTTGGAATTATGGGGTATTTGTCTATTATCATTATCATTATTATCCACATTTATTATTGATTTCACCTTAATGCTCATAGACCAAATAATGACTTAGTTCAAACATCCTAGTAAACAAAATGTAAACGAAAATTAGAGAACAATATATATATATATATTCGTCGATTTCAGCTGACATCACAACAGGTCGCGTTCCCTTTCTAGGCAGTCTTAATCCCGATTTTTCTTTTCATTGTTTTTACGTTGATAATCAAAGCCGATGAAGCTGCTTCGTTACTGCATGACGATAGACTATCTTTTGATGAATAACACCGGTGGTAAATTTTGGGGGGATGATTCACACTGTGCGAAGCAGCCGCGTGACGTAGAATTTTACAGCGTTCATCATTAAACTTAAATATTCGACCGCCATCAAGTGGAGTTCTTGCCCTTTCACTAAATGAATCCCAGAGCGCAGAACAATCAGTGAGCACACTAGTTCGATATTTTAATAGTTGGCCTAGCCGCCCTGAGCGGTCTCATCTGAACCCTAAGCCGGAATTTTTGGTATCGACCTTTCATGTCTTTCTTCCTATATGTATACCTTCTGGACTGGTAGCAATAACCGACGAGGATTTACTCTTATGAGTTCGCCGGTTGCCTCAGCGTTGATAGCAGGGGAATCCCCGTATTTAGCTCCTACTCTGCTGCACATTTAGGCCCTCGCACAGACATGTCTTGACAATACAAATCGGTTTGGGCTTGACGCTCGACTTCATCCTTACAAACTTCCTTAGATTGGATTTTCTTTTTCATCCGAGATTATTTTCTTTACGCTCCACTTTCTTTTTAAATCTTTCTCTCCCTACCCTTAAAACTCCTATTTTTTGTTTATAAACCCCTCTTGGCGAAGGCGTCATGCCAAAAACAAATCTTTCTGATCCTGCCAAATTCATGCAACCTTTTCGAAACAGCCTAACTTCAACAAACTTAATTGGTTCTAGGTACGAAATTGATTCACGCCCCCCATCTTTCAACCAATCACTTGCTACACCCAGGGCTCTCCTTAAAATCTTACCCACGTGGGATAAAAGTTTCCCGATCTTTCTCACGACTGAGGGTTAGCACTTGTTGACTGATATTGAACAGGGCCCCCGAATTTTTCGACGCGAAAACGCATCACAGGTTAAAAGGTGAAAGAAATAAAGCTCGCTCCCTCGCAGCAAACAGTCATAATTTCAGAAATGGGATTTCCACAACTGAAATCCTGTCATGGAAACAGCTAGAAAAGGCAATATTTCTGTCGAACGCATTTTTTTTATGTGGGGACTATTCGCATACTGAGCCAGTAAAAGTCAAAGGGTTTCTGAATTGAAATGTTTGCAAGTCTGCAAAAATGTACCTGCTGTCACTGAATGTACTTTTACCACCCATGGAGTCAGGTAGTAGGAGGGGAATCTGAGTGTTTAGCAGGGTCAAGGAACCCTTATATTTGAACAAAGAGAGACATACAGTTGACTTTCTAAATGAAACTCAATTTTTACTGAATCTTTTACTTAAATAGAATTTAAATATTTTCCTTAAAAATAAATTTTTATTTATTTATTTTTTTGAATAATAAAAGAATAAAATAATCGCTTTGAAGAATAAAAATAAAAAAAATTAATTAATTAATTTATATAATATCACGGATGTGTACTAGACCTTTTATCACTTTTGTAATTAATTTAAAGCAAAATATCCTCCATAATTCCATCACTCTTTAGAATTTCAAAAATAAAAATATTTCAATTAAGCTTTTCATAATTTAATTAAATTCCATCCCTTTTTAGAATTTAACGAATAAAAATATTTTAATTAAATTTTACAACACAGGTATATGAAACAATATGGATCCCAGCTAGTTAGTTATAAATTATTTGCCTTCTGTCAACCACGTATCAAGTCCATTTAAAACCATTTTTAATTGTGATGTTGATGAAACGATAGTGAAATGTGATAAAGTTTGGCAATATTCGCACGAAGTATAACATGAAATGCCTTTAAGATTTACAGCGAGACCGAGTTGATTAAACAACACTAACGTGTAGTATTTTGAAGTTCAATTCAGGGTTATGCGATTCATTGAAAAAGATTTTCATTTATCGTGCAATTAATAATATTTTCAATGTGCAGATTATTTGATTATTTATAGTTGACTGTTATGTTGCTGTTTATTAACTTTTATACAAAGCTTGGCGTCTATTGTATCTATCTGTGTAAAGAAACTTGGCTTCCTTCAATTTTAATCGACGTCAACTTTTTGAACTTTATTTTTAATAAAAATTACGGAACCTATGAGATCTTTTTGCAGAGAAATAAATATTTTTTATCTAAATCTGTGAATAAAAAGGAGCAGGATACTGAAATAATATTTTTAGTTTCATTAATTTATAATTATTTGATGAAAAGAAGAGAAAAAAATTTAAAATTATCTTTACAATAAGTAAATATATTTATTCCAGTGGTCCTCATTTGAAGATGTAACATCCATGTAACTTCAATTGTTGATAGTAGCCACAAAAAAAGGAACAATTTGGGCATCACATTCAAAATGGACTTGATTCATGTGACGTGAAATTCGCATGACTACGGACAGCCTTAAACAACTTATTTGAGTTATATTATTGGCTGATAGTAATTCGACACAGAGAGAACATCCGCTGAAGAAAATAGAGGGAACAGTTAAGAGATCTCCTCCTCTGTAATAGGTCAGCGGACAACGTTATTTATAAAAATAATACCTGAAGAATATAGCGCCAATGACAGTTATTTTTTTCTGATACTTGGTTGTGCTTTTGTACGAGTAATACAAACTGCATTACTCGTACAAAACTTTATACAGTCACATTAACTTCTCCTTCATTGCTTCAAGCGCAATCCTCAATAACGCTTACCGCTTGTTGAGTCTTTTGCACGCATCCATCTGGTTCGTGTGTGTGTATGTATGTGCATTTTTGAGCCCAAATTCTGAGAAAGGTCCATCTCTTGATTGCTTCTTTAAGCATTTTATTATTGAATTCAAAACGTTTATTATATATTTTTTTCCTTCTTTAAGTTGAGATATACTTGAGAATAGAACCAGTTAAGTGATGCCACTGTCATATGACAAAATACATCTAAATGCCAGTTGTTTCAGGCTTTTCCTCTTGAAAGATACACATTGGATTCCAAAATTAATTTGTCTCAGCGCATTTTGACAAGTATCGCGTGAATATGAATTTGCATTATCAAGAAATTCTGCTTAAAAATGGCATATTCCTTATATATCTGAAATCAACCTGTGTCACTAAAAAAGCATATGTAACCGAATGCAGTGAAACCTGTGCATAACGATGCTGTCTATAATGATATTTTCTTGGTTATGGCGGAATTCCTATTTACTCAAAGTATTTTTAACCTAACTATAACGATAATCACTTTTTAGACTCACCTGTCTATAATGATGATTTTACCCATTTACAAAGCTGATACAGTACAATCCTGATACTTTCCTTGGGAAAAATCCGGGGGAGGAAGTGGGCTAGCGACTGGAATGTGCACTGATGTTTGTTGCTATGACCCCTAGTGGGCATAAACCTGTTCATTCGTATTTAGCAAATTGGACTGACATCTTGTTCCTTGAAATTCGCTTTTGATGTGTTAACATCTTGAACCTAGGATGGCGCTGCTTAAAATATTGACTAAAAAATGGGGATTTTTCAGTCGACGATGGCTAATTTTGAAATAAAAAGAAAAGGCTTTGACGATACTGGGGAAAGAAAGTAAGGTGGACATCAAACGAAACCGATCCACATGTACCGTAAATGACGATGCTAAAAAGTTTTCAACTAAAATTGTCTTTTCAAAGTTCTTAGCAAAAGCTTAAACATAACATTTTCTTTTAATATAAAAAATTATATATTTAATATGTTTGTAAAATACAATTTTATATCAGCTATTTATTTGTAAGACGAATCACTAAGCGTAATAAAATATGTTAGTATATTAATACATGTCACATGCTCATGGATGCTCAAATCCCCAAACTGTCTGTAACGATAACCTGTCTATAAAATATATTTTCTAGGTCCCTACAGTATCATTATAGACAGGTTTTACTGCATTTGTTTACCATTATACAATGAAGAATTTATAGAATTCTATTTTTTCTAGTGTTTGCATGTTTAGTTTCTGGGAAAATGATAAAAATATTTATATGATCAAATAAAAATGTTTTTATAATCTTAAAAACTTTTCTTCACAGTGAATAACATCGGTGGATTCGTCATTGGATTTCGTCAAAACACAACAAGTGTGAAAGAAGGCCATCGAAGCGATTATCCAGATACTTTTTCTCCTTTATTATGTCTTGGATAGTTACTGGAACTCACCCCGGAGTTCATCGCGGCGCTAATTCATTTGGAATGACATCCGACCAGTTTTGATCGGAAGGATTCTGAAGAAATTATAAAGTAATTATTAAGAATGCAGAATTCACTGTTTCCAGGCAGTATTTATATTGCATTCTGGAAAGTGGATTTTTTTTCTCGTAAATATCTAACAATATTCTGCAACTGGTCGTTTACTTATAACCCAAGGTCTGAGAAATAAATGAAGGATGAAATAATTTCTCTAACATTTGCTTCGATATGCCCACTACCATTTTCTCTTTCTACCTTCGATCAAGGCTGTCATCTTCTCTTTCAGCATAGAAATTTCGATTCAGGGACGTAATTCTGATTACCAGGCTTCCGTATCATTTGGATGTGAATTTCCATTGAATGATCGATCTACTTATTCTGTTCCAAGCACACCCAAAGCTCAATTTCCTTATAAGTAAGTGAAATTCTTACTAAGATAGTAATTTCCCCACTGATTAATATTTAAACATGATAAGAAATGGGCGTCAAACTCCACTGGAAATATAAGTCCTGAAATGTGTTCTCGCTGTTTGTACTCCCAATCCCGACGTCCATTCCAGTGTATTATTGTTCCATAATTAACCTCTCTTTGATATAAGTTTTTAATATTTTACATATTTAGGTAATGGTTGCACGTATGGAAATTCTATCGCATTATTTCTATGAATCGATTTTAAGAAAAATAAAATCTTTACAGTTTCAACGAATTATTTAAAAGTTTCAATTAATACGCTTAAACTTTAATTTATTAGTAAACGAAGGAAGCCCTAAATCTATAATATGAAACAGATGTACGTTTATGTCCACATATGCCTGTCTTTCTGTTTGTCCGTGACAAGAATTCTTCTAAAACGGTGAAAAGTAGTGACATGAACTTTGCATTTGTCATTCTGGAGTTCACTGGTAGATCGACTATGCTGTATCATCGTTTAAAAATAATTGTTTCTAAAAGTATTGAATTAAATAAGATAGAGGATTATGTTAAATTCTTAAATAAAAAAATTGCTTTTTAAGTGAACTTGAAATAGCGGCGTAAATATATGTATTTCAGGTGTAACATTTGAAACCAGTTACTTGGATAAAGTGTCTTACGTTACCAAATGCTCATTGTGTCTTCCTCCATTCAAGAACTCACCCGTCAGAGGAGGAACCATACTTTTTCAAAGCAGTAAACAACATTTCTGTCTCCCATGTTCTGTCATTTCATTAAAAATGGTGTTGCCTGCTGCGAAAATCTTGTTCTTCGCCTGACACCTCAGCTAATGAATGGAGGGCGGGAGGACAGTTTATCCGGGAAGTATAAACTGTCACTGAGAGTAATAAGCCATCAGATGGTTTCTGATGTTTTCAGTATGGGTGAATTAAGTAGGATAAGACATCCTCCCTCCTTCCATTCATTAGCTGAGGTGTCAGACGAAGAACAACATTTTCGTAGCAGTCAACACCATTGTTAATGAAATGACAGAACATGGGAGACAGAAATGTTGTTTACTGCTTTGAAAAAGTATGGTTTCCTCGGCAGGTGTGTTCTTGGTGGAAGACACTAATTGCTAACATTAGGCACTTTTATCCAAATAGCTTGCTTCAAATGTTCAGTACTTAACTCCATTCATGAGCCTTCAGAGCGGAATCAAATTTTCATGGCAGTTTTAATAGTATGACTTTGCATGTTTAACATGAAATCCACTGCTGTAATAAAGTGGGGAGCCTGTACACCCAGTAGCACAAATATATTGACAATATTGTACTGTACTGAAAAATATTCGCGATATTAGATATATTGTGTATGAAAATATAATATTGCATAATATTGCACAATATAATATAATATGGAACGATATTGTACAATATCGGGTCACATGTTGTGCTGCCTGGGCAGTTCTTCTCGTTGAAAAATAAAGTTTCCTGTTGTCTTGCAGAAATGGAACTCTTTGAACTAAGTATTCTATCGACATAAATAGTTTTATTCTTTCCTCATTAACTATATATGAAATTCTCTAATTCGGTGATCAGTTTTCCCATCATCAATACCGCATATTAGTCATATATACGATAAAAAATATCTCGAAAAAGGAGAATTATGCATAATTATTTGTCTTGGCTTCTAAGAATATGCATGAAGACAACAATGCGTTAATATTTTAATATAAGCTGCCAGTTTGTATTTACTATTATTTTAAAATCGGAAGTCTTTTGAAAAATGAAAACGTGATATTTCTGCCAAAACTTGAATTTGCATTATATATCTAATTATATAAATAATTACTTTAACTGTATTCAGATCCAGTTTGTTTTGCGCGCACATAAAGTAATTTTAGGAAACACCTACTAAATTAGACCAGTATTTTTTTTGAGAGCATATTTACATTTTCATGCTACTAAGTAGAGAATAAAATATTGAATTTGAGCAAGCCAGAATCTCGCAGATTTCCTAGAAAGAGTGCGATTCTTTTTTCCTTTAAAAAGAAAAAGCAACTCCCAGGGACATGTGCAACGGATGTAATTATTCGTCGTTCTCAAAAGAATGCAGTGAATAGATTGGGCAAAAGCAACGATTTCGTTATTTGCCTTCCCGCATTTATGTGCTCATGACATAAAATAATCTTATTATGTCATCAAAACAAGTCTTTGTAAGGAACGAAGACGAGCCTTTATAGTTTGTTATGGCTCTGTTTACATGCTCTCACCACAATTCGCATTCATGCTATCGCCTTCTTTTTTATGTCCTGCCTTACTAAATATTAAAGACAGCGCGACTGTTTAATTGACAGCTTTAACTGTAGCTGCATATTTTTCTTTTAAGTTCCCAGGGGAAGCAATGAAGAATAGAGAAATTCTATTATTTAAATGAAAGATGCATGGTTATTTTTCAGGAAGAGCCAGTAGAATGTGCAGCGCTTTTGTAAACATTCATGATTCATCCAAATAAGCACCCAAATAAAGAAATTATTTAATTACCTTCCCCTGTTGGTAAGCTAAGTTATACCAAAATTCATAACTTTCATAAATATTTAAAAAAAACATGGGAATGGATATGTTTTTAAAACAATAAAAATATTTTCTAGGTCTGGTATTTTCTTTACATTTGCAAGCTATCGTTTAATTTTTAATTGGCATAGAACATAAGATAAAAACCCGATTGCATGTCGTGTTAACAATGAGTATCTTTTTTATTTTTTATCATTTTCTTTGAATTTTAAAGGAATCCATTTATTACGATAAGCTCTGTATTGCTATGTATATTAATAATGTGCTTTTCAAAAGCGTTAACATTAGATTACAAAGCTTCAGATACATAGATAAGCTATCAATCATTCTTGAAAGAAAATTAAACGAAAATGTTAGGCTGCACAAACGGAGTCATGGTAGCCTAGCGGTAGAGTCCCGGCTTCGAGGTCTGAGGGTTCCAGGCTCGAAACCCGCTTCCACTGAAGATCCCCCGTGCATGTGGGCCTGTTGCACGTTAAATCATACGTAGTGTGCCAAACGTCCTCCCGCTGGTGTAGTGCGGAGACTTGGTGCCAACTCAGGTATCCGTGGTTCAAAATTACGAGGTCCGTTCCCAACTAACTGTCTTGTTGCTTTGAAATGGGAGGTTTATGCAACTAAACTGCATAAAAGGATGATAATTTAAATAAAATCGTTTCTTAAAAATATAAAAGTAGCAACTGGTGTGACCTATATTAGTACAGCCTTTAATTTGAGGCTTCTAAAATGCGCTTGGCTGGAAGCTTGCAAAATATTTTGCAGAAACAGTTAAATTAAAAACGGTTACTAACATAATAATTGAGCTTCTTATTAGGGAACTAAGAGATATGATATTAAACTACACGTTGGGAAAATTTAGGGCACAGTTCCGAATTAATAATTTCGTCCAATGGAGTCGTTTCAAGTGCCATCGAAAAACGTGACTCCGTATGTCATCTCATATTTAACTTGTTGTTGTCTTTGCTAAGATGTGACATCACGTCCTCTTTCCTCTTGCAAGATGCGTAAGAAAGTCCGAAATTCCATTTGCTCATTGCACTTGACGGGTTTCATACGAGCATGAATTGACTCCACTGCTCATGATGTTAAAACATTACTGAAATAAAATTTTTATTTTCTGAAGAATATAAAAAAATAATAATTCAATAATAATAGTTGCAATGTCATACAGCAGCCTTCAGAAACTACAATACAAAACGTAAGTGCTGTGAATTTTATATAAAGTATTGTACAATATCCATAATTCAATATTTTACTTCGTCAAGAACTGCTGGTATTTGTGATAACAAGAAAGTAACCGGAATTGTACAATCATTATCTATATATCGAAACACTATTATACCTATTACGACTTGTAAATCTTATTTTCCAATTATTTACATTCCTAACTTTTGTATCAGCTTAATTAGCCTTGTGAGATCTTAAAATATTGTATGACGAAACATTGTTTTGCACTAAATCCAGTAGATTATTAACATCATAAGAAGAAATAAGTTCTTGTGTGATTTCTGATTTTAAGGAACCGCATACATTTCAGAGGACTAACATTTTTCAAGAGGCTTTAACGTATGAATATTCTTCCCATTAGAAAAAATTCATGGTGAAACATGAATAAGAAGATACGCATTAGGGGTATGGCAATAAAAAATATTTCAAATATTCTTTGTTTCATTGTTTCTCAGTCTTTAAAAAACCCAAAGACACAAATGTCCATACACATTTACAGGATCTATATAATAAAACTCCAGAAATTGCGGTAAAGCTCACTTGGTTTGGTTTCATTATGTGCCAAAGACATACAGACCAGACAGTCTGTCTACAAATTAGCATACACATGGGGATATTCTTTTGATTCTGTGATGATTTAATATCAATGCCAGAATTAATTTAATTTCCTAATACAATATTTTGACATTTTTATTTGTTTATTTTGTATTTGCTGTTTTTCTCTGAGTGTTGGCAAACACTGAATCTTTTTGCTAAATTATAAGATCTTCAAAGTATCCAACGGACATTACTGCTATTTGTTTTGTTTTTTCAGCCGAGTTTAGCAGCTTACTTCCTTTTTATTTCATGTTAATTCATCTAAGTTATTTAATTTAAGTTATACTAGAATTATTAGTTTATTTTTCCACTTCTTGGAGATCTTTTTTGTTGAATTATGATGTATAGATCGTTTATTTTCCTATTATTTAACTCATGCACGCAGAACTATTTAGACTATTTTAGTTTTTGAGAAAAGGGTTCTTTCTTTTTCGTACTTAATTTTGGAATTGAATGTTTATATATTTAATATTTAATATTTTTTTCTTAACTTTTCTTACACTGAAAGTTTTACTTAAAGATTTGCATTCATCAATTCATCATTTTTTAATTTTATATTTGCATTTTGTATTATCATTTTTTCATGCTTTTTTTAATTTCTTAAGCACTCTAGCAATCTTCATGAAATTAACCATAACTGACACACACATTGAAAGGATTTTTTATCAATAAAATCATAAATAATTACCTGAGAGTAAATTAAATAATATGATAGGAGGTGATGTACCTCGGCCAAGTGCATCGTACTGTACCTTGTCCCCCTGTAAACAGCATAGAGCAGTGTTGTATCAACATCAATAAGTGGGTTTCGGATAAATTTTTGTTGTACATAAGTACACAAAACATTATGTGGGATTGTTAAGGGCCTGCATATGAAGAAGTCGTAGTGAAATTCCTAACACAGAAAGAACATGTATTTGCAAAGCCAGATTTTGAATATGTCTTCAATATCAAAGTCGTAGATATTGTAATGATTTTTCATGCACCGTTAATTTGTCGCCGAGGTTAATATAAATTTCCGGTTTCATTTTATAACTATAACATTTATTAGTTTAGTTTTTTTCCTTAGTTCGGAAAATTGTTTAAAAAAATTTATATGAAGAATGTGTTTTGTTGCTCTACTGACTCTATTAATCGTAAAGGATAATGTGTATTTCTCAGTGTGTCTTGGCCCTCTACAGGGTACACCACTGGATGTAGGGCTTCAAAATCTGGCACAAATATACTTTAGAGGGTTTGAATGTGCACCATGGAGCGAGTTTTTCGAAAATTTAATTAAAATTTCATTTAATCAAAAATTGAGCAAAATTTTTGCGTTTGTTGCCGATAGCTTTCAGAAAGTATTATAGCGCGAAATAAATTATTACAACTCTTCAAAATTAAAAAAGAATACTTTCCAATGATGTCAATGAAATTGATGTCCGATTTTTTTTCTAATTTTAGGAATTTTTAAAAAAATATTTTTATGCATAATTTACAACAATGGTTTTGTTTGTTGCAATCAACTCAAACTGTCTTCATTGTTTTTCATAAATATTTAATTGTGAGTTTCTCTTCTATTGTGGAAAGATAAGGAATGAAGAGTCTGCTTATTTTTTCATATTTTTTGGTAATAGCTTAATGAATTTTACTTCAGTTTTATGCATCAATTTTTCAGAAAGTTTTTAATATAGTCCTCTTAGATATTAAGTAAATCGGGAGGTAAAAAAAATTTGAGGGAACCATGTCTACTACATAATGCAAAACCGATTCAACTGAATAAACCAGAAAGTATTCTTGGCAAGCAAGTTGGTCGCCGAACGCGCGGCTAGTTACACTGCGATTTTCTTTTATAACTTTATTTTTCCTTAAATACCAGTACAAACAAAAGTTTCTAACTAGTTATATACATATTTTTAAGAAAACCAACATCCTTTTTCAGTCGTGATATAGTTCATATATCATATTTACCTAAATATTGTGCAATGATTTTGAGAAGTCTAGTTTTGTACCAAATTCATGCCTGAAAATGTCACATTTTGTAGCCCTGTCCAATGTACACCATAAGGTGGACAAGGTACAACGTAGTATTGAACCGTTTTCTAAAATTTCACATTTATACGCGATAAGCAGGAGGAAATGTTAAAGGGGATTAAAAAGTTGATTTTCTGTTGTTTCTAAAGAACCCAAAATTTTCGGTTTTAGACTTGATTTGATCACTTTTTTCAAATGAAAAAAAGTATTCGAGGTACAGAACATTTCCCTATATAGATTTCAGATTTACAAAAGTTTAAACCTCTGCAATTTTGTACATTTGCTATGAAACACATTCAGCTGTTTCAAATAAATATTTTTTCAGCTGCTTTTTAAAACACTTTGCATCCACGCTTGATTTCTCAAAAATATCAGAAAAACAAATAAATCATTCGTGAAAATTATAAATATCGCCCCTGGAAAATATATGTTTCAATTCTACTGATAAAAACTTGGCAAACATGTTTCTGATATTCCTTATAGAAAATCAAATACGGATACGTTTGTTCTACATTTGATTTTATATTGTATATTGTATTTGTTTCGTATTCCGTGAAGTCTCATAATTCACTGAACAGGAGTTTAAGGATGTTTTAATTTAATTAAAATATTCCCCCTACTTTTAAGGTAGGTTTTATAAAACTTTCATATATAACGTATTATTTGTCGCAAGCGATCTCAGAATAAATTAATATGCGGACAAGTTAATATCAGCACGTTATTTAAGTTAATAATTAAATTTTTGCACTTGTCCATACTTTAAGAGTTATAGACAAAAAGTAAAGCCCCTGCAATGAAAAGGTGACAGATGATATTATAAATTAATGATTTTACAAGCATCAAGGAGGTTTAAATTAACTTCAAATGAATATTAAATAAAGTGATTTAGAGCAGTCCTTTATAAATCCAAAACTTCAGTGATGATTACTTTTAATAAATAATTACAATATATAACTTTATTGGTTTTATAAATTTCCTGTAAGGATGAAAGCAGAATTATCTTTTAAATATCATATAGAATTTTATAATTATTACAAGTTGCTTATGCATGCAAAACTTGTAAGCCTTCAAGTCCTTCAATGTATTTTTTAATTAGAATTCGATGTGCCCATTCCATTTATAAGGCCTACGGTTGTGGAGAACTGATGATAGGCTTTAGGACTAAAAGGTAGCTAGCTAGATACTTGATTCCATCTCGTCACTGGACTATAACAGAAAACTATGTTCCAAAAATAGCTCTAGTGTAGAATCTACATTAGCGTTAATCTAATTAGACAAAACTGCATTCCATTCTATGGGATGTGTACAGAGTAGAGTTTTCCTTTTTAAAATATGGATACAATTTGTCGTTATAAACTTACCAAATATTTTAATAATTCATATCTATCTTACAGACAAATGATCATTATTCATCTCTCAATAAATGTTTTGGATTTATGTTTGTTATTTAAGGAACATTACTCTTCCATCATTCAGTTCTTAAACAGATATGAAACACTAGCCAGTAACATAGATTTAATTCTTAGAAAAGCAAAAGTATACCATTTCTAAATACACCATAATCTGAAATTGAGAATTCTACAGAAAACTTTATCTCTCCATTTGCAGTGCTAACTCTTAACATATGTATTACCATACATATGTTAAGCCGTATTTGAAGAATTTTCATTTGATTTAATTTGGCTGTTATTGATTCCTGCAATAACAAATATTTTATTGAATTTCATATATTTGTATTTACATTAAAGAAGTAATTTTGTTAATTCCAAATGTTCATATTTACATTTAAATATCGCATTTTACATGAAATATTGATAGAAACTACTGGGATGAAATGTAAACGACTTTCATTATTAAAGTCCCAAACTAGGAAGCTGATATTAGATTACGGATGTAGATTTTAATAGAAACTATCCATGTAAATAACTTATAGGAATCTAAACAGATATGCTGAACAAGAACAGTGATAAAATTAATAACACTTCTGTATAAAGAAACTTTAAGGACACAAACTAGAACTGCTTCCAGTGATCATATTTGTTGTCCCAACGTTTGATATTATTTCGTTCAATTTCAATTAGTATGATATAAGACTGCGTAAGAGAAATTATGAATATATATGACCAAATTAATTCAAAGGATTAATGCCATAAATTAATATTAAAAATGCATTTATTGCTTAGTTCTTATCAACTTTTATTTTCAAGGGAAAAGAAATTTACCAAACTTTCTCTTTTTATCACACTCATGATTTAACACTGTTTTTGTGTGAATTGATAAAGATTTGGAACATTTTATTCAATTTTGACATAAATTAAAAGACAGAAAGATGTTTTTACTAGCCAATTATTCGAAGAATAGCTTCTCGTCATGATAATTAAAACATTCGATTAAATTATTAAATAAACAATATCTTTTTAAGAATACATTAAAATTAGTAATATTCGATAAAAATAGAAGGAAAAGTAACAAGAATCGAAGAAATGGTAACAATTTGTATTTTAAAATAGCCTATTATAACTTGCATATTTTAGTGAGAATATTGACAAAACGCTTCTGGAATAATAATAAATGTAAAAATAATCGTTTATCTTAGACATTAAATAACTGAAGATTAACAGGAAACTGGTGTGCTTTACTCTGAATATTTTTCTTTCATGTTTCAGATAATCCACCGAATCATTGTAACTAACGAAACAGAATATATTTCAAAGATTCTTTCTACTAATTCGTGCGGTTTTTACTTGTTATATATACATAATTTGACATATAAAGAATGTGTTAATAGTAATTGATGCTAGGAGAATATTAATATAAGGAAGTTTCTCTTGAAAGTCTTTCTGCTCTGAATAATAATAAATTAACTTAGACTTTCGGAAGAGTTTTCTTAATTGCATGGAAAAAAAATCCTTTTGTAAACCGCTTATTGTCTGATGTTATTGAAGAATAGTTATTGTCAGAACAATGAATGAACTATACCATTTCAAATATTATTAAATTGCTTTTTTTAAAATAGGAGTTACTCATCAAAGCTTTTAAAGCCTCCTTACTAAACTAGGTCAAAAACAAAGGAGGTTGAAATTGCAGTCTCAGATATTGTGATGGAAATAGATTTAATTTTCGACGTCTACGCTAAGTGTCCATAAATACTTACTAATATCAGCAGCTTATAGGAACCGCTAAAAATAAACTTATATTTAAATTGGGGTAGTATATAATTTAAAACTGATTAATATTCATTTACTCCTGAGCGCAAATATGCAAGCACAAGCACGTGCCATTTAATAAAAGAAGCCAGATATTTGAAGTTGCATATAAGAAACTGTGCGCATATGAAATGTTTAAAACTGCGTATGAAATATACTAATTATGAGAATACGAGAGTACGAAACATTTTTGTTTAAAATAGAATTAGATTTTGAATGAAAAATTACATTCGATGAGTGTGTATTCAGGGATATCTTAACAGATTAAAGAGCCCTGGGCTACAGTAATATGTGCCCCATCAGAGCCCTACCTTAGTAATTTGAGAGTCCATGTCCTGAATTTTTCTATTAATAATAAATAATCAATAATTTTATTCTTAACATATATGGGATATATGGATATACATTGTGTATAGAAATATATTCACAGCAAAATATAATTCTGAAAGCTGTATGCAAAATAAATAATATTGTTGGATTCAAAATAATCATACCATACTTTGAAAATTGAAATACAACATATGATATTCTTTAACATATCACTCGATACTGTCATTAATAAACTAAATCTGATGACCTACTGTGTTAGGTATCAGCGTGCAACAACCTATTTTATTATTGATAATGTAAGTAACTTCTGTTACACGGATAGCTTAGGATTTTCTCAATGATTATCTCTCTATAAATAGTTTTCTAACTGATATAGCAATTAACATTGTTTAGAAATATATTCACAGCAAAATATAATTCTGAAAGCTGTATGCAAAATAAATAATATTGTTGGATTCAAAATAATCATACCATACTTTGAAAATTGAAATACAACATATGATATTCTTTAACATATCACTCGATACTGTGATTAATAAACTAAATCTGATGACCTACTGTGTTAGGTATCAGCGTGCAACCACCTATTTTATTATTGATAATGTAACTAACTTCTGTTACACGCATAGCTTAGAATTTTCTCAATGATTATCTCTCTATGAATAGTTTCTTAACTGATAAACATGTTTATGTAAGATAACAAAATCAAGTTGCAAGCCCTAATTATATTTTTAATTTGAAAATGTTTATATTATAATTAAATTTTTTTATTGGTTTAGAATTAAGAGGAAATCAGTATAGTAAATATATAGGTGTCCTTTTAAGATCAATAGCCCAATTATCCCTTTGGATAAAACTGCCCTGTGTGCATTAACAAGCAGACTCTTAAAATTTTAAAAGAAGAAAATATGCAAAATACTCATTTATGAAAAGTAAATCATCAATTCAATGAATGTATAAAATGTTTAGAAAGTTAAAATTTAATACAGGAATCTTTGTAAATACCAAAATTATACATATCTGGCTGCATTTTCACTAATATCTCATTTCATGTGCATAATGTTTCAAAACGGGGAAAAGCAATCTCCTAGAGCTTACAATCAGCTCCACCGGTTGTCATGCACCTCGTTATAGGAAAAGCCTCCTGTATATTTATTAAGACTTGAAAACTAAAATGAAACCCTCAATAATAGCGAACTCGGCAGGATAACGATTCTCGTGATGAGGAAACTTTAAAGTTGATCTTGTCTATTGATTCTGCTGTCGGATAGCAGATACGAATAAAAATGCTCTCCAAGACTCAGAGCTATGTTATTCTTTTCAATGAATAAATCGCTTGGTTCGTTATTACGGAACTCGAAAAGAAGTTATCAAAGCTTTTCTGCTCGACTCTCAAATTTGTATTCTAAACTAATATTATTACAAGAAGAATACGAAGTTATTTGAATTACTTTTTGGATAGAGGTATAAAACTGTTTTGAACTGCAATGAAACAAATTTCCTTTTCAGAATCGTGGTATCTTTTGGCGAGATTGAATTCAGGTTGAGAAATAATATTGATTATGGAGCTTTGAGTAAATCATTCTCGAGAATTTTGCACTTCTTCTAGTAAATACACTGTTACTGTTCAGCAACGGATTCCAAGACTACCACTTTTGAACGACTTTAAACCGGAAAGGGGTGTCAGGCAATGAGTCATATGAGCGCATTTTCGGAGTTCTTTGTTAGATAACGCTCAGTAAAATGTCAACATCACCCTTCCGTGCTTCACTTTCCCACTATTTTGACGAAAATAACTCCGCCCGACGCATGCGCAAAAGCGCGGAGGGTTTCCTAATCCGTTGCTAAACAATAAAATAAGTGACTTTCATTTTTTCTTTGTCACTGATAAATGGAAAAAAACAATAACTTTAGAAACAAAAGAGTTTTGGCGTACTATTAAATATCATCATTTAGAAATCTGTTGAAGCAAATATGCACTTCCAAAAAAGACTGACTACGTCAACATTTTACTATCTGTGCAGTGCGCCATCACTATCGCTTCCACTGATGCTCGAACCCAATGACAATTACTATGGGAAGTTATTCCCTATCCTCATTCTAGATAAAAAGGAGTACTAGGAAAAAAGAGTTAACTATGTCTTTTTTCATAAAGTGACAGCCAAAATTCCGAACAGTTTTTGACATTTTCCTGATTTATTGTTTACGTTTTTACTATTTAACTTTCTAGAATGCTGTCTTACAGTAAAAATAAATATTTATTGTTAGTTTTTAAGGGTATTTAATACTGAATTCAGCACAGAAATAAAGATGAAGTAGCTTCAACAAAGAAATAAATGTATAGTTCATATTTCAATAGTAATGAAGTTTCAGACATTAAACTTATATAGATAATCTTTAACACAGCGTCACATCACCGTTAACACCAGAAAATGTGTATTATTTTCTATGCAAATTCATAAGCTATCACCACCCCAAAATATATCTCTATTAAAATGATAGAATATTTATACCATTGCCCATGATTGAATTATTTGATCTGTATTGAATTCAGCTTGCAGTAATCCTCAAAATGATATATAAACATTTGGATTTGATAAAGTAAAAGCCATCCTTCAAATAATGCCAATATTGCGTACAAACATATCATTACAGCTCATCATCTTCACTGAGAATTATCCTTACCAATGAAAGTTTGCGTTTAATATTAAAATCAGTATTTAGTTTTCACAAAATGATGCATAATTTGTGCATTAAGCTTGAGATGGTAGTCTATAAATTGGAATTTCTAACTTACAAAACTGCATTTTGAAAAGGCTTTCAAATGTTTATCCATTACTCTAGTATACAGTGCACTACTGGACTTCAAATTAGTGTTTCTGCAGCCCTGAAAGATGTAAAGGCAAACAAAACCTGACAAATTAATATGAAATATTCCAAAGGCATTCACAAAATAAAGTTTGAAGAAATAATGACTCTTTTTTCAATTAAAATTTTTATTTTTTTCTCCAAAAAATGGATTATTTGTCCCTTACCATTGCCATTTGACAATGCATTGCAAATTTTATAGCTTAGGATAATACGCTGGAGGTCTTGATAAAGCCCTGTTTCCTATAAAGATAGGAAAAAATAATATAAGATGCCTGTAGGTAAAATGAAACTATCAGACCTATTTAGAGACCGTGTAGGTGGACGTATTTCGTTGCCTCTTGCGTTACAGAGGCCATAGATAAAAGAAATTTACCATAAAAATTTAAAGCTAAATTTCGAATTCCAGGTGAAAATATGATGCCCAAAGAAAAACTAATCGTGACGAAACAAATTTTAGGGCCATGAAAAGTAACCTCTTCAAAGAAAAAGAGACCAAGAATGAAGTCAACAGTAAATCTACACTACACCAGTTAAGTAATCAGAATTCATAGTTGTTTATTCCAATTGTACTTATACTTGCAGTACCGCAAATCACAACACTGTACTTACAATATGCAGTATGTGACAGAATGGAGTATTCATAACTCCTTCTAAGGTTAAACTGAGCCTTGTGTGACCACGCATTCTTCCTAGCCCATGCATTGTCCTCGGCTATTTTTGACAAAAGCCTAGAAAAAAATCAATGCATTAATATAGGTTTTGATGTTGCAGCTTTTCAACCATTTATTTATTTTCCCACCCGACACAGCCTACTCAGAAGTTGTAATAATAGATTCTGTATCATGTAGGTCTTGTAAGGTTACCACTTCAAAAGGAATCACAAAAAAATTTGTACTGTAGAAGAAGGGATAAACAATTCTCGTGGCACCACTCGATCACTTGTCGGAGAATTTCGGGCGCTCTGTCAAATTCGAGCAACAGAGACTTTCAACATTTTCATTTGAAATCTGTTTCCGGTATTTTGGTAATCATCTTTTTTAACCCAAGGCATTAAATGTTTTGAAATATGATGAAAAAACATCCTGAATGGATTTAGCTTATTGTCAAGACAATGAATGCGCAGACCAATTAGCCAAAGAAGCCATCACAAAAGGCGACGCTTTCTTTTTATCTAAGCCACTTTCCTACCTTAAATCTAAGATTAGGTCAGCTGCTTTAAGCATCTGGCAAGACAACTGGGATAACGGAGAAATTAGCCGCAGAACACACGATATAGTGCCTAAGGTCTCAAACAAGGCAATAGGATGGAATAGAGAAGAGCTAATGTTCGTTACGGGACACGGTCCCTTCCCTTCATACCTTCAACGCTTCAATCTTCGAACACATGACAACTGCTCGTGCGGAGAAAAAGGAGATCCATTGCACTATGCCACAAAATGTCGGTTTACGCTCCTGGCATTTCCAAACTCCTACGGTGTCACTTAAATTAAAGTGGTTGAAAAACATTCTCACGAATAACTTATTAACCTGACTTCGACTCCTAATGCGTTTCATATGTGATGAGAACAATCTCATTGTAGAGGATAATCATTGAGCACGCATCCACCCAGACTGATACACACTTCCAGCTACTTATGACTTTTTTTTCCTCTACATATTATAATTTTTTTCTATTTTGTTCTGTTTCCTATGTTGTTCTGTCTAGTTTATGTTTCTTTTTCATTATTAATTATTTTTGTACCTGTTATTTGTTTTTGTCCTTTGTTAAAAAATAAAATTCATCTCCATCCATCCAAACCGGAAAGGAGCAAAATGGCTCTAAACACGGGGATGCAGGTCGTGCAATGTAATGTAATGTCTGGACGTAGAATCTACATTTTTTTTAAAAAAACTTACTTCATACCGAGGGGGTCGTCCCCCTTTGGGGTCACCCCCCTCATATGAGAATCCTCTTAGATACAGCCACCTTGATACACTCAAAAAATATTGTAAAAATTAAAACTTCGGAAATATTGGAGGAAAATTTTCGATTTAATTTGCTAAAATTGAAAACGTCCAGAACTGAAAAAATTTTGACTGAATGGTATCTCTGAGTTAAGGAATTTTCCCAAACTTTATCTCTAATAATTCCTATTCCGAAACGAAATTTCATAAGCCTACTATATACATTCTAAAAGAAGTACTATTAGCCCTAACCTAAACCAATTATTTCACATTTATAGTTGAATTTAACGGTTGAGAAGCAAGTGAAATTAGGTGTGCCATCAGCTGGCACACTGCGCTGCAAAGGTCAATCGTTCTTCAACATAAGCTCTTTTCGTAAGTCTTTCAAATGTAGTTGTTTCCTCAGTCAAACTAAACTATAGTTGCTGAAAACCGAGCTTTACTGATTGATTCTTAGCTCTATCTTTCTTCTCTAAATGCATGGTGAAAAATGATTTTCCGGCAATGGTTATTAACATTTTAAAGATTTCTGAATCTATTCAAAGAATTTTCTAAATTGTATAGAAAGCTACATAGGATGGTCTAAATTTAAACTTTATTTATTGCAGATTTATTTTCCCTATGATCTATATAACGTACATGCCAACGAAATGCGTCCATCAAAACAGGCTCCGAATATGTCTGAGTAGGTTTACTTTAATTACAACCACCATTACAATAGATAACTGAAGAAACTATTTATGGTAGCAAAATAATGATTAAAATGGAAGTTTTAAAATTATGAGGTCTGTTCAAAGCTGTGATTAAAAGTTCTGTTCAACTAATGGTAAAATTTTAAAGCAAATGAACAAAAGCTTATTGAAACTTTTGTGCTTGAAAATATTGGTTTGAGTACCATCTTTGATATTTCTGGAATGAAAGGAAAAAACCTTATTTCAGGTTGTTTGTTTTTCTTAAAGTAAATAGGAACAACTTTCGCCAAATTGCAACCATTATACCATTTTAACAGAGCAGAAAGCATAAGAATTCTCTATGTATCAAAGAAAAAAGAAAAGGTTGAACATGAACCATATTACTGACATCATTTACATTTTGCTACATGCATGGAAATTTCACAGAAACGATTTCTGTTGATATGTGATTTTGGCATTATTTGTTCAAGTTGGACAGGGTACTTACTCCACGGCACGGTTTCTTAACGAAGCACTAATCAATTAATTTTTTGTAAATTTAAAACTTATATTAGCATAGAAATGGTCAGCATAACTTGCCATTCCCAAGACCTTAGAAGCTTCATTTAATGCCATTTCACACGTTTAACCCTTTCATACCGAGTGAGGCGGTCCGGGGCGGCCTAGACATTTCCCCTTAACAACGACGAAGGCCGGTCTGAGGCGTTTCGCTTCTTCTGAGAGGAGGTAAGGTTCAGAAATCGTTTAGGAGATAAGCGGGTAGGAGGTCCAATTATCCTTGCCCATCACAGCCCATTTCCTCGCGCTTTAAGGGACGGTTATAGTAGGAGTGGGGTGGTGGGGCAAATGACCGCCCAGGTTCGAGGAGTCCAATTCATGTCGCATCCTCCCTAAAGGTCCCGGTTTTAAAGGTGCTAAAGTAAAAAAAGTTGCCTCGAGATTAAAGAGTTAAAGTACTCTTAAAGACGTAGAAATGACTTTTGGTACCCCAAGCCAACAGTTTGTTACAAAAGAAAACTAATGCATCAAAAGAATCATGGATTGTCTCCATTGAAAGGGAGAAGACCGTTGAAACATGTGTTCAGTGACTTCGGTTTTCTTGTCAAAAGTATAGATCTTAAGATGATAATTAACGTTTATCTCACTAAAAAGACGTGGTAATAGATAGATAGATATATTTAATAACATACCCGGCAATAATTGGATAAAATGATTTCCTAAACTCCATGATGCCGTAAAATTGTTAATTATAATCAGGTATTTATAAAATTTATTTTTCTTTTATATTTCTTCCCGGGTTTTCAATAAATATATCTAACATTGCATCCAGCGAATTTGTTTTTGAAATATACCGAAAAGAAATATCCGGTGCAAAGAATCCCCACCATGAGGTAACTTCACACCAAAATCTCAAAAAATCATAATTAATTAATTTAATTATGATGGCGAAACGTTTCTCTAGTAATCAGTTATAATGAAAAAATCGACTTTGCATGCAAGTATTTCTCAAATTATCTTTTAGAGAAATACATGCAACTTATCTCGAAATTCCTTTCGAAGTTTGGAAAATCGGTGCAAAGTAACCCCGTTTTAAGGTAAGCATTGTTGGGAAGAAGCTCATGTCAAAAATTCTGGAATTCAACACTTCAGGTTTTATTTCCTGTCTATTTCATGTGTTTTTGACTCAAAGTTTCATTTCCACCCATTCATTCTATAAAAAATGTTTATTTAGCAAGTTATTCCACGTATCAAACAGCCATGATTGTATAAATAATCTGTAAAAGGTATATTACTCAATTAAATATATCAGCAATTAAATTGTATCCCATATTAATAATATTATTATGAAAACCATATGTTGGAGGTTTTCGATAAGAATAGTTTATTAATTTCTGTCGACATTTTTTAAACCTTCTAATAAAACAATTTCTTCGTAATATGTTCAAGATATAATGCAAAAAGAAATGGATTTTTGAAAAATATTTTAAAAGAAGAAGTTCCTGCAAAACAATTTCGTTTTTTTAAATCCATTTTAGGTAGTTATGTTATAGCATGCATTAAAAGTATCTAGGATAAAAGTACTGATTTAAGGAGTAGGAAGAATGGGAAAATATGGATAGATAAATTATTAATATAATTGTCTGTGTGAAACTTCATATGTATTTGGCCATTCGCAGTTCATGTTTGGCAGTGAAACATACCAGTCAGTGTAAATTATAATAGTCAAATTGAGTAAGAAAAAATGTTTGAGAATCAGCTGTGTGGACAAAACATCAAGATAGACGTGGAGTTTTTCATTGTAAATGCTCGATAAGTATCAGTTGTTATATCTCTCATATTCATAACTTGTTTCTCACATCATCTGTTTTAAACATTTTTAATTAACTGCGTTTTTTCGATGTCGTTTTTATATAGCAGCTATAGAGCAATTCTGGCACAATTATAAGAGCTTTATTTTAATTTCTCACTTATTTAGTTTTACCAGTTCATAAAATTTAATATATCAGGCAATTACGTATGTTTCCGTGTAGAACAATGATGCAATGCACGAAAGCAATATAATACGGCAGACAGGGTGTGTCTGCAACTTGTTTTCGGACATAAATGCACGTGTTTATAAAATGCGCCTCTTTCCTCATCAGTATGTATTAGAAAGAGACTCTTAGTATGCACGAAGAGTTTGACCTAATTATAATGGCCTCCCGATGATGGGCATAAATTGCATAATTACTCCCATGTATAAAATAACGATAATATCGCGAAAAGTACAACGAGAAATTGCCATTGTCTATCATAAACGATTACGGAGTGATTAGCATATGTTGATAGAATATTGGACCATTTCAGAAAAAGGGCATGCATTTCAAGAAGAAAAATGGTCCAATCAGAAGAAGAAAAATACAAAATAATTGTCTACAGAATATGACGATCCTTTTCTGGAAGTTTTAATTCAAATCTAATTTAAAAAATCATTTTGAGTTATCTGTGAGTTATTTTGATGAAACTTTTTTCAACCCCTTATTTCTCGCCCCGTCATAATGACGTGCATAAAATTATAGCATTTTTAGGCTTATAAACTAAAAGTTAATCATTAATTAGCTTTATAATTTGACACACATCCATAAGCATCTCAAGTATTCTATGCCTTCTTAGATGAATGAAAACGACAGCCCCTTTGCAAAACAGGAGGGGCCATCTTATTAGATAGCAAAACAAAATGCGACCCTTAAGGGGTTAATTGACTTTCTCCTTAAATTCGCATAATTTCAATTACAGTGGAGTCTCCCTATAACGAAATCGCTTGGTTCCAATTGAAAAATTCGTTATAGAGAAAATTTCGTTATACGGAGATTAGAGATTTTTGCAGTTATTTAAGTAAATGTTCCAAACTTTTCAATAGGTACGATAAGTTCAAATGTATTTAATTATGATTTTCAATTAAAAATGAAGTAATATATATTATAAATTTGTTAAAATGATACTAATTTTTATTGTATAAATAAAATGCTCAAAAGTTAAGACAATTCACCAATTTAGAGAATAGCTTGTACTAGTATGTACTTACGTTTATTTTACTTGCAAAATTCCGTTATTTTACATTTCTTTGAATTTCGTGATGTTAAATTTTCAGAAAAATGTTCACATTTTAAGAGTGAGTGGTTCCAGAAACAGGCACGTGTGAGCGAATTGGTTGCACAGAAATTATCAACTTTCTTCAAAAATGACAAAAATCGAAAAGATAAACGTCTGAAAAAATTCGTTATAGGGAGACAACCACTTCGTTATATGGAGAATATTTCGAATGTTATTTAACATTCCGATTAAAAATTTCGGTATAGGGAGAAATTGGCTGTAGACAGACTTCCTTGTAGGGAGACTCTACTGTATTTATGACTAAAATCCATTTTTTCATTTAATCAATCAGTGCTATTAGAATATACATTTCATTATCGACTCAATTTTATTACATATAATTCTATAATATTATAAAGCATTGAAAAAATGAAATGCTTCATTGTACAACAGACTATTTTCTACAGTCATTTTCTAACCAAACTCTTTTTAAGAATTGAGGGCCAAAGGCATTTGCAAATCGCATACGACAGCATGAAATGGCTTTCGGCATTTTCCCTGCAAACAAAACTGAGTCAACAGGTCATTACCTTTCCTGTTGATAGAAGGACTAGATAGCTTTATTACTCTTGTATTCGACCATCCTCTTTACTCAGGCGTTGATTTATAGACTCGATTGTCAGGCGCCCAAATAATACTCTATCTCACTACAGCTAAAAGAATGTGTCATTCTTATCTTCATTGATAGTAATGAAAAAAGTTTCCCGGAAAGAGAAGAATTCGGCTACGGAATGAGTTCAAGAATTTATGTGTGTTGTCTGAAGACGAGTAATTAATGTAAATGAAAATGTGATGTTTCTGTAATACATCTACATGACTCTGATGAAGTTACAAACAGAATAAATACATTGAACGGAGGAAAATCTAGTTTGTAGCTGAAGTGAATCTATTGCGACGAAAATAGAGCAACGTTCTCCTAGTGAAAACAAGCTGAAAGCATCGATATATTATCTTCTTTATTTTCGCAAATAATGTAAACAATGTATTAAGATATTTTGAAGCATGGATGACGATAATGCAGATCTTAATTTTTCATAACTTTAATTCTTAAATTGAGATTAATTTGATGAAAATACACCCAACGTAAATCATCTGAAGTCGAAATTGTTAAAGAAGAATTGATAACACGATTAATAAAGTATATTCATGCATCTCAATTTTAACTTAGTTTAGTTACGTTAACCTTTTGTTTTGAAACTAGATGAGGCCTATTTTGGGACTCGTAACTTTGAACCGTGGTCAGATGACGAGGACGACACCTTACGCGGCAATCCCTTTTCCATCTTCCACACAATAAGAGTGGGAGGATGCTTGACCCTCTACTAATTTCACGTGCACCAGAACCGTAAACACGGCGGATTTTCCGCGTAATTCTATCCTGAGCCTAGACTCTCTGGTCTAGAAGCCGAGAAGTTGCGAAAAGGCTAAAACGGCCCGAATGTTTTTAAATGCATCTAACATGTTATTTCCAAATATTGTTAGGCTTCCTACCATAAAAAATTCAAAAATGTAGTTTCCATCCAAAAATTTCATCCACTTATATGCAGTGCTCATTGGTTTGTAAAATTTTAGACTTACGTTTTTATCGAAACGTTTAGTATTATTTGCTTATGCAAAGTAAAGGAAAGGAACACGACACATGACTGGAGAAATCTCAGAATTTTAGTATTGCAGCCGCGTTCTTTATTATCTACTAGCCGCCTTCTGCGACTAGCTTGATCGCCAGAAATATAATTTCAACTGAATCACTTATAAATAATTTTATATTCATGGTACCTTAAAAAGAAGTTTTAAACTTCAAATTGCTATAGACATTTAACCCGTGTTCATTTCGTTGCCTTGCACTCTTTTTCTATTACTTTTCTACATTAACGTAAAATACTCTGTTGATTTCATCATTACATTGGCAAGGCACATTTTACGTCCAGAAGCATGCTAGTTGGTTTAAAACACACTGGTAAAAAGAATTAAAGCATAGCAACTATAATTCTTCAATTTACTGGATTATTTCATTATTTACTAACTATCTTGAGGACATCCTTTACGGATTTCACAGAAAAATTGATTAAATATAAGAAGAAAGTACAATCCAGTAAGATATTTTCTTATCTTTCAACAATGGTAGAGAAACACTCAATTAATATTTGTTTAAACAATAAAGACGGTTTGAAATGCGTTGCAACAATGAAAAGTATTTTTGTAAATTAAGTCAAAAATATTTTTAAAAGGTTATTAAAATTAGAAAGAAAATTGTGCGGCAACTTAATTGATATCATTGAAAAGGTAATTTTTTGTACTTTCAGATGGCGTAAAAGTGGTTTTTGTGCTGTAATATTTTCGGAAGTTATTAAGGAAAAACGCCAAAATTTCTCTTAATTTTTAATTAATTAAAATTCTAATTAAAAATTCAGAAAAAATGGCTCCGAGGTGCACATTCCCTCCCTTCAAAGAATGTTCGTGCCAAATGTTGTAGCTCCAGGTCTAGCTGTCTGCCCTGTAGAGGACCAACACATAGACATAGACACTCAGACACAGACACATAGTCACAGACACATAGACACAGCCACATAGACACAGACACACAGACACACAGACACAGACACACAGGCACAGGCACACAGACACAGGCACACAGACACAGACCACACAGATACAGACACACACACATTCTCCTTTATTATTAGTAAAGACGATCAGAACATCTTTGTGTCTCATTTCCCAAATCTACGTGCATACCCATTTGAAACAGCATTCCAACCATGAGAAATAATCATGTACTCTGCAAGTGTAAGGAGAGAAGTATAATTATATTTCTAAAGTTAGGAAAATCGTTTAAGACTGCAAGACTGATTAACTGATTTGAGACTGATTAACTGCAAGACTGATTTGACTTAAGACTGCATTAAAATACTGATCCTGGAAAAAAAGTTTATATTCCTGCAAAGAGTTGACCATGGAGAGGCGCTCCCACTAGAGACTGTACAGAGCTAAAAAAGTTGCACGTTTGATGCAGAATTATAAGAATTTGGTGTTCTACATTTCAGTAAAAGCAATGAATATCCTATGAATGTAATAATAAATGTTTATCTGATTCCTAAAGAATAATTTGTCGCATGAAAATGAAGTTCATATCATAGCAACGCATGTCTAGACACAATCGTTCATATGGTTTGCATTATTCTGAACTGAAAGAGAAACAAATTGGCAGTAAAATATCCAGTGCAGTTATAACAATATTTCAATACGCATGAAATGCAAAGATCATACATCCATAAGAAAAGGAAATGATTGTATATAATCTGTTTGAACTTTTAATAATCCAATACAGTCTTGAAAATATATTATTTATGTAGAAATTCAAGACTGATTTAATGAGTTCCTAATCTATAGACTGAAGAGGCAAGTTTATGGATGCTAAAGTTAAAAGAATACTGAAAATCTTTACAATGTCAATGGTGATGTTAATTAAATATGCTCTGTCATTAAAGTAAACTAATTGTTGATTTCGATTTTGGTAGAATTGATATTCTTATCAGTATATGTTTACAGTAGGAGATATTCCCAACGTAAACTTATCAAAGTATCATAAATAATAGTTTATTTATTTGTTTGAAATCAGTCCTGGCCATTAAAGTTTGAATAAATCTACTAGTTTGTTCGATGTATTCCTTATTCTCCCAGAAATTAAAAATATATATATTATTGGTTTTTAATCATGTAGCCAGTTCAGCTTTAATTTTACAATAATTTTTAAATTTAAAGTAATTTGCAAGCATATAAACCCATATTTTAAAGAAACTTTGATGTTTGTGGTGTATGATTTATAAGTGGAGATTATACCACAGTTTCTGTAAGCTAAATAGTAAATCAGCCGCCATAAAATGTTTTTGAGATCAAATTTTGCAGAGATAATAGGATATAATTTTTAGTGTCAAGGCTCATAAAAGATAAATTTTACCTCATTTGCCATTTTTTTCTGATTCACACATACCTCAAAAATCTAAAATCATATTTTCGATCAAGTTTAATAGATTACTTATTATTTAATAAACATGATTTTTAGTAAATATGTGAAGAGTTAGTAATAGAATTCGTCTATGCATTGTTAGTTCTAATCATGAATTTGTTGAGGAACATTTTGACGCGAACAAAAGCTTCAAAAAAGGTAAACTTTTTGGTAGAAACTCATACTGTAGATAACACTATTCCCTCATCTCCTATGATCTGAATTTAATTTTGGATAGTATATTCTCTCAGGTAATTTCGACCTAACAGTCACTTTAGCTTTTTCAATTGAGTGTAAAACAAACTTAGATATCCCGACAAGTTATCATACTAATGACTTTTCTTTTTCTTACTATTAATATTTAAATATCACATGAAAGACAAATTAAAATTATAGAATAGCAAGACTCAAATACAGCCTTTCAAGCGTTTGAGAAAGAAGTGTCTTTGTTACAGAAATTTCTTATTAGAGTTGATTATAATCTTAGAAATTAAAACTGCCTAATGTATTGAAACGGATAACTTTTAAATTTTCAATTACTCTATAAATTCATTTTTTCGATTAATTTTTTCTCGTAATCCTTCCCTTAAGAATTTTGCTTGGATAAATAAGTATAAAATAAAACCAAACTTTATAACCATTCTCGTAGAAAGTTTCTTCTCTATCTAAAATAAATTAGTTGTGAAAAAATTACCTTATTAGAGTTGATTATGAAGTTAGAAATTATATATAAAACTGCCTAATGTATTGAAACGGATAATTTTTAAATCTTCAACTACTCCATAAAATTAATTTTTTCTATCAATTTTTTCTCGTAATCCTTCCCTTAAGAATTTTGCTTGGATAAATAAGTATAAAATAAAACCAAACTTTATAACCATTCTCATAGAAAGTTGCTTCTCTACCTAAAACAAATTAGTTGTGAAAAAAATGTATTACATTAAATTTACCGACTTAACATTTATCAATCCTGGATCAAATCAAGCAAAAAAATAAACTCAATTTAAATGGATAAAAATATTAATTGAATTTTCATCAAAATATCTCTAGAAATAAGGACGACTGAAACTTCCTGCTTAAAATATTATCATTATGACTATTAGAAATTTTAACTTGGTAAAAATGGGATGAAAGCAGAATAAATTGTATATCGATTGCGTACTCAAATCGATTTTTTTCTCTCTCGACCCCTCAACCTCAATTCTGCCATTCACATGAATTAGAGTTTAATTATTTTCCTTTTTTGTAATTAAAAGGAAAAAATAACTAATGAATAGTGAATTCATTAGTGACAGTTAAAACTGCGAACTCTCTTAGAAATACTCGAGAGGAGTTTCTTTATTCTATGAAGATTGTCAAAGTTTAAGTGCACCCAATTAAAATCAGATATTTAACAGCTGACTGAGGAATTTGGTGACTGGTTTTCTCTGTGTGAAGTTCAAGTAGCAAGTGTTAATCTTATTATAGAACATGTTTCCTTTCAGTTTTGTTTCACCGTTTTTTGACTCTCAAATTAATGTTCGTTTTATATTTCTTAATTTTTATTTCGAGGGAATTTATAAAGTTGAGTTACTTTTCTCTTTTCAACGATTTTAGAGTGAAAAATCTTTTCATTTTCTTATTTTATTTCCTTTTAAAATAATGAAGAAGGTATGAAATATTTATAAAGGAATCTAAGATTTAATTTTTATTGAAAATTTGTTTCGGCAACTCAAACATTTTCACAGAAAAACCTCAATGTCGAGACTAACACAATATTTTCCCAGTATTTAAAGATACATAGCGATCTTGAGTAAGTACTCATATGCATTTGCTGTAAGATGTATTTTTGGTCAAGACACCTGAAATACAGAGGGCATCTAAAGAATACTAAATACATATAATAGTCACATTTTTACAATGTAAAATAATAAAATGTATGTAAATGTTTTAATATGTAGAAGTGATCAATAATTTTACTTTGTTTCCGAGGCACATTGGAGGAATATTTATATTGTGATGGTTCAATTACATTTTCATGAAAATTTATGTTTTCCATTAATTAGATCTCAAAAGGTTAAAAATTTTATTACTCAAAATATTTTAATTGCATGTTTGTGGAAATATTATTAAAAAATTTCTTTTTGCATATAAAGCATCTGAAAATGTTTAGTTCCTTATTAAGTTTCATAATTTTATTCTGCATGATTATATTTTACAGCACAGCTGATTTACCTGACTTGGAACTAGCTTAACTCTTTGACCCTTAATTGGATTACCTGACCCAAATCGGATCTTATTATAAAAAAATTGATAAACTAACTATTTTATGAATTACAAAAGGTAAGCAAATGTTTTAATAAAATTATTAAAAATACTAATAATAAATTTTCTGAAGTTGGGATATGCCATTCCACCATTATTTTGAAGAGTAGCATTTCTGAGATAAATTGGTCCGGAATTTGGTTTTTGATGAAAGTTATATTGTATCTATTAGTTGACAAAGAAATATATTACAGAAGAAGAAATCTCTGATTTATTAGAAGATGTTTCCAGCAAAGTTTTTGAAGTTTCAGATTATTTACTTAGCTATATTAAAGAATTTGTATAAGAGAGCGAAGAAGTCATTCATTTTGATGAATCAGAAAGTGAGTTAGGTGATGAAAGCGATTTTTATCTAGAGGGGGTGACAAGTTTTATTCATGAATTTCCTTCAACTCTCGATACATAGAGTAGTGAAAAAAGCGCAATTTTATTCCAATATATCACAGGAGTTTTAAACACAAATGACTTTTCGTTGAACTTAGATAAAAATATACATTTTTAATATATTACTATTCCTTATTTATAATCAATGAAATTTATCAAACATTAATTTCCCCAAAGGTCAGGTTCATAGATTTAAAAGAAAAACTTAATAAGCTAAAGCGCATTAGGAAATTACACTGGAGAAGAATGTGTATATAAAATTATGTACAAAAATATGTACAGTAAGTTAAGGAAAAATTCATACTTACTGAAATATGATTGAATAATAATAATAATATTATGCTGAAACTCTTAGATATAAATATTTTGTTTCTCGATTTATTTTAAAAGTTGAAAAAATTGAATATTTATAGGATATTTGGAGAAAACAATTTTGAGCAAAACTTGAAATCATCCACTGTGTACTCTTTTCTTCGATATTTTTTCGAAATTTAGCACTTGATTATTTTTTTCATTGAATTTGAGACATGGGCTCTCTATTAATAAAAAACTGAGTATATTGAGAAAAATATAAAGTTGCTGATTAAAGTAATAGATAATATTGCATATGTTTCAACATTTTATTTAATATTCCTCTTTGGGTTTAATCCATTCTCAGGCAGAAACTTTCCACAAATGATTACACAAATAATTTAGTGCCTATATTTAATGGGTTCACTATACAAAATTAACTTCGGTGCTTTTGAACTTTACAAAGAAATGTAACGCAAATGTGCATAAATATGCATTAGCTTGGAATAAATTAGTTTATAGCTTTATCTAATAGGTTCGTTTCAAAAGAAATATACTGAAATAAATAACTTTATTTTATAATTCAGGATTTTATACACAATTTCGGCGCTACATGGTACATTACAGAAATTAACTTGCATTCTTGGTTTCGGGATGTTCATTACTTATAGAACTGAAATGGCTAATACTTGCATTTTAATCAAAGAAAGCCTCATTATCTATTGAAAGCAAAAACACGCTTTGGACACTGAAATAGCTAAAAGAAATGAAAAAATATCCACTATGAACATTAGTATATAGGATACTGATAAATTTCCCTTGCATGAGTCGCAGATGATAATAATTCTAAATAAAAAATGATTCTATGCAATTTGGAATAGGTTACTCGAAACCTATCCTTGATGGTGCTGAAAGAGAATGTGCACCTGATATGTAATATTTATCAAACTGGACCGCTATTATTGTGCCAGGAAAATTTCTCTTCCACTGAAAACTCACTCCTAAGCCCACTACTAACATTTTCCGAAGCGGGTTCATTCTAAATCTTATTGAATATTTCAAACTCCAGGCGATGTTCACATCCCCGCTTCGTCAATATTTAGTACTGAAAGCACGTGTTTCCCATCTAGGACTGTAATGGAAATATTCAGGGATAAAAATTGCTCAAAATTTGTTCTCTGCAGAATCAGAATATGAAATGCCATTTTTAGTAAATATATAAAGAAACATGATATTTTCATCCCCCTCATGAATAAATTATCTCTATTGCAGCGTTTCCGAAATAATTACGAATTTTAATAACTTCCTGGCAATGAAACACTCACCGCTTTCATCATGCTCCAACAAATTAGATTTAGAATGAAGTGTATTTTGAATCGCAGCATTTAACATCCATACAAAAACAGATTATATCGCAGGTGACGCATGCAGTTGTCTAAAATCATCAGTTAATTTCAGGTTGTCATGCAAGTATACAATTTTACTATTGACGTGCTATTAACTATTGTACCTGACAACTCCACTATAAGTACCAGACATTCATTTGAATTCCTGTTTTGCCGGAAATCTATATAATTAAATTCTGCGTAAAATAGTTGGTTCAAGAGAAGAGGTCAGTTCCTATTTTTCCCCCTTGGAAACAGTTTATTTCGCTACCTAGTAATCAACCCTAACTTTCAATTTCCTCACGTTTCACGACATCTTCTGAAATGAACGTGCTCGCTCACCACTGCCAAGGCAGGAAGTCTAGCTTTGTGTT
This sequence comes from Araneus ventricosus, assembly GCA_013235015.1. Taxonomy (NCBI): domain Eukaryota; kingdom Metazoa; phylum Arthropoda; class Arachnida; order Araneae; family Araneidae; genus Araneus; species Araneus ventricosus. The sequence continues at coordinate 159,650 of BGPR01001859.1, read as the reverse complement.
GGGCTATGATAAATATCGAGCATAACGCCCGCAAAAAAATCACAATTCAGTGCGTGTCTTTCCGGCATTAATTATGCCATGCCTTGCATATACGATGAGACCAATGGGCCGCCCTTCTCTGCTTTTATTTTACTAGGAGTCATTTGCCTTTAGAGGTTTCGCCTATAATGGCTGTGGTTGGAATTAGATACTGATTTGGAGAAGAGTAATTGTGTCAAGAGATAAATATTTGTCACATCACACGTTCTTCGTTATTTGTTGATGAGACTAAGTTTTGTATCACACGGTTAGAAAAGAAAATGTAAATCAAGTGAGATTTTAATATAAATTACGAGTGCAATTAGGAAAACAAGCTTCGTTTGATGATCAAGGACAGACACTCGTAGATACAAAATGTTATTACTTACACTTGTAAACTATATCAGTACATTACTTTCCAATACAATTCTTATGACAAGTGCCTGAATTTGAATGAGGTGGAATTTCACACTTTTAAGAATTTCCCGCCAGGGAATGATGCCCCCTGTTGTGCAGCAGCGTCAATGCAATATAACGAAGCTACTTTTTCGTGTACCTTATTAAGTGGTGGTCACTTGGTGTCAAATCTGGGCCTAAGGGGCAATGGTCAGAAAGGTCCCACCGGAGCTGCTGAAATTTTTTTGGGTGCATCTGATCATTATCTTGAATCAAGACACAGCTTGATTGGTCGCTGAGTTGTCGAAAACATTTTCGCACATAAATAAACGCAGTGCTCCTCGCACTTAAAATTTGGCGGAATTTTCTATTTCCACGTTCCTTTTCATCTGATCTAGTAGACGAGTTAATTGTAGCACAACTATCTAATTCTAATGATAATTTCCTAATCAACATCTCCAAATATCACCACAGGAATGAAGTTGCGATCCCCACCTATTTCTCTCACGAACGCAAACGGAGCCTTAATTCTGAATAATCGTCACAGAAATACTAGAAAAGAATCACGTATTAACTATCTACATATGAAATTTGTCTTTTTTAAATGTATCATATGCTTGATGAACCCTAACATATACGATGAGGCCAACGGCCGCTTCTATACTGTGCTGCAAATCATTTCCCTTTAATGTTGTTAGAAATCTCTTGTATAGTTATTCTATTTAGAAACAGACCTATTTCCAATAGAATAAATCGTACCAAAAAAGTCGCATTATACTTCATTACTATCTGTGAATACATACACTCCTGCTCAAAAAATAAGCAACAAAGGCAAATCTTGGAATTAAACCAAAACTATTTAATGGATATGGGTGGAAGTTGTACACGAGGTAGGTGTGGCATTACTAGACCGCATATCAAACAATAAAGCAAAGGCAAACAAAAACACATATATTACGGCCGTCGCGGTGCCACAGCCCAAATTTGCAGGCAGAATGTGCAATGGGAAGCACACGCTACTAACGGGTATGATACCCTCTAGCTGAAATACATGCTTGACAACGGCAAGACATTCTGGCAATAGTGTCGTTTATCGCTTGTTGTGGCAGTAATGCCCATTCCTGTAGTAAGGCTTGTTGGTGCTCGTGGAGGGTGCCTCGCGGCACACTGCGACCTGCAATCCGTCTTCCCAATATGTCCTACACATGCTCTATGGGATTCAGGTCCGGTGATCTAGCAGGCCACGCCATCTATGGAATGGTTTCACTCTCCAGATAACTCCGCACCAATCGTGCTCTATGCAGGCGGGTGTTATCGTCCATAAATATCAAGTCGGTACCCATTGCATAGATTAAAGACCGCACGAGAGGGTGTAAGATTTCGTCGCGATATCGAACAGCTGTGACGGAAACCTCAGCGAACACGTAGAGGTCAGTTCGGCCGTTCGTTGCTATCCCTGCCCAGACAAGTTACCCGCCACCTCTGTAATGGTATCTTCCGACGATGTTTGGCCCCCGATAGCGTGCCCCTGGCTCTCGCCATATCATTGCCCTTCGGGAATCGTTCAGGATGTTAAATCGAAACTCATCCGTAAAGAGTATGTGGCCCAACTGCTCTGGTGTCCAACTGCGAAGTTCACAGGCCCAATGCAACCGTGCTTTGACGTGCGCTGGGGACAAAGGCACACAAACAACAGGTCGTCGTGCGAACTGTCCTCCTTCATGCAGTCTGCGCGACACAGCTTGGCGGGATATGGGCCTTCCTGCAGGAGCAGAGAGCTGCGACGCCAGCTGTCGCGCTGTTAGTGTCCTCCGGCGTCTGGCACATTGAACAGATAGCGATCGTCTGCCGCTGTGGTGATTTTCCGGCCTCCAGACCCACGTCATCTACTGGCGTTTTGATCCCTTTGTTAATGGTTCAACAGCCTATGGATGACACTACGATGCACATTCAGCTCTCTGGCAACAGCAGATTGTCTTGCACCAGCTTGCAACATACTGACAGCCCTCCATCGCATTTCATCGTGCAATTGGTTTCTTCTACTCATGCTTTCCGCTTTGGCTATCTCGGATTCCGCGGAAATATCGCTGCTTGCGAACTGAAGCATAGGTCCGGCAAAACCCTTTTTAAGGCGTTGCGTTGTGACCGCGGGATTGCGCTTTATGCTAATTTTAGTTGCCTTTTTGCATTCGGCGGTGTAATCTCTACCTCATATGTAAATTGTGTGTTTTAATTCACCGTTTTGCATGTGTACAGCGTCTTTTCAAGTTTGGTGCTCATTTTTTGAGCAGGAGTGTATTTAGTTTTGTGGATGGAAGAGTTGGTAACTCACAACATTGCTTAATATTAAAAATATATTACATCTATCATCTATATGTGAGATGAGGTTCGATTATATATTTGCTATATAATGAATATTTTTAAATAAAGAGATAAATTATAATTATGCGATCCATAGGAAAATTTCCATAGGATCCATTTTGGAAACTATGACGGAAAGGGAGAGCAGAGATTCTCGAACTTTACTAGAAAACACTTTCCGACTATCCAAAGACATAAAATAGGCCTCCTACGTGATACTTAACAACACAAGCGCATCAGTGACCTAATGCATTAAGACATACTGAGCAACACAAGCGCATCGATGGCCTAATGCATTAAGACATATTGAGGAACATGAATCAGAGAAAAAAGGTTTTGTATTTTATCATCTGGTTGTGCTCTTATCCACCATTATTCACAAACTTGTAGACAGCTGCTTTGTTTAGCAGCGAATTTCTGGTTGCAGTTGGGTTGGCTACTGGAGGTGCTCCTCCAAGTGAAACAGAAATTTGGTCCAGTTCCCTTGAAAGTCCTCCAGGAAGGAAACTCTCCCTCCCCCATATATTGGAGCTAAATCAGATTTCTGCCTCAGGTGTACCTAATTGCTTCAAGATGACTTTGACCAACAGGAGATGCCCCAATTCCCGTGCGTCTTTGACTTAAAGGCTCGGCTAGAAATGCTAGACCATATGGCATTAAAACCACCACTACATATCAATGCGGATATAGTAATATGTATGTATGTAAGTAAATGCACATTTTTTCGGTAAGGAATCAAAAGAGAAGAATTTTCATTAAAGGCTCCAGTCAGTTGTTGAACAAGATGACTCTTTTTCTGTGCAGAATAAATGAGATATAAAACAAGGGAGATCCCTTCTTCAACCGTGCTTACTTCACCGACCCAAGGAATACAGATTCCGCTTGCAGTTAGGTATCTCATGCTTGAAGAAGACGTTCCTTTATTTTATTCAGCAAATCAGGGATTCAGCAACACTGACCCACAATAGGTCTTGTTCAAAAGCAGATCTTTTAATACGCTTTCACAACCCATCACTAGACAGAGATATAATTAACTAGATTTTAAAAACAAAGCAATGAATTCCGCCAGAAGAATTTATCCTAGGGTTCCATTTTCTGCTGTAAACGTATACATATCATTTACTTCGTATCAGTGGCTTCTGCTCATGCTGAATGCACCACTCCAATTTAATTGCGAGATCCATTTCATATCTTGAAAGAGGAAGAGAGACGCATTGAGATAATGTGCAGTTAGATGTAAAAGGGACACGAAGTCGCGTTTGTCTTGCAACTGTGACGTCACGTGAATGAAGTTCAATGGTTAAGAGTCATTTCCATTAAATTATTATCCGTTTCTTTCTTCCTGAAAGAATTTAAACTGTCATAGCGCCGTAGAAATGTAACTAAAATCCAGTAGTTCCTCAGTGATCTAGCAGATATCAGAGGACTGTCGGATTAACAGAAGAGCCGGATTGGTAGAGGTTAATAGCAAAAATATGTTTATTGAATTAAATATTAAAAAATTATACATAAAAGTATACTCCATTTTATAAATATTAGAAAATCTGATTAATACCCTACTGTTTTTTTGGCATTAAAATCACTGAGATCGACATGCAGTGCCTTGTTTACCCTTTCACGCTCCCCATTCACACTTCTAAAAACACCGTAGTGTTGGAGGGGGCCGCACTGGCAAGATGCTAAGTTATAGAGGGCCACTGTGTAACTGCACGCGTTGATTTTCCTTCATACTATTGCACTGCAAAATAGTATTTAGTTTATTTCACTTTTACACGAGATACGTAAATTTAAATCTAATCTGTATATTTCACTAATCTGATGTATTTACGAGTTTTTACACTTTTGTTATCTACCAGCTATACATTTGGAACCTAAGAAGTTTTTTGAACGAGTATATCTCAAGTGGACAAAAACTTTCATTTTCAGATATCGAAAGGAAGAATTATTTCTCAATATACTATAGGACAAAAAAAGCTTTCTGTTTCATATTTTTAAACTTTAGAAAATTCATTTTCTCAACATTTTGCTATATCGCATAAAACCCTTTTCATTGAGAAGCTTCATTGTTCTCTTAGTTAACCCTCTATGGATCAAAATGTTGTTTGGAAGATTCAAAAATGACTGATTTTCAGACGATGTATTTGATCCTTAATCTGTAAAATAAAACAATCTTTTCCTTTGGGTCTACCAAACACTGATTTAATTTTATACACGTTTTAAAATTAAAACAAAATGAAACGAATTTTTATTTACGGGCAATGAAAACGCATACTCTATTCGATCAAAAGAATTAATATTCTTTACTCTCACTGTTACTAGAAACCCTCTTTATTGTAGGAAAACCGCCTTTGGTGAACAGCTGGATCATCGGAATATTGGTTGTAATCATTATAAAACATCAAATTGTATAGACATTTAAACCGTGTTACTTTATTAGCCTGTTCTTTATATTTTGCACATGAATCTGACTAATAAAGTCAAATTACCTGACGTCATTTTTGCTTGAAAAACTTAATTGTCAGCCTCATCTAACAACTAATTGCTCGTTGTCTTATGTGTTGCTATAACTTCACTTTCTTATTCCTCATGTAATATGTGTGGTTGATTCAAATATTAAAATGATGCTGCGCATTTTGCTTAAATGGGAATTTAGGGTAGATTGATACAGTCCATAGATTTTGATTATTGGAATGGCTCAAGATGTTCATATTCCTTCATATATATACCACTGTAACCCTTAGCACAGGGAACATTTTTCGATAATGTTTAGCCAGAAGTTAATCGCTAATCTTCTCGTCTAAGTAAATTTTACTCTAAGTATGTGTTGTGTGATTTCCTTAATTAGTTATGCTTTTCTGCCAGGGAATCTACTCCAAAGGTAGGGGAAAACGTATATTTTTCAAAACTATATAAAGTTTTGAGGTTATTTATCGCTGGTTTTGCGCAAATGGCTCTTGTGGCAGATTGATACAATTGACTCCGGGACACATTGATACGCGTCTTGTGTATGTATCAATGTGGCTAAACAGCAATTACTTTGCTAAATCGTCTTCAGAAATGGAAACAACGAAAAAATGAACTATATAAGAGAAACACGCAATTAATTATTTATTTAAATAATGAAAACGGTTTTATTTCATCGCAAAAGTGAAAAGTATTACAAATGAAGTTTAAAAAATTTGCTTACGAATTTATACAAATTGGAGAAATAAATTCTACGGAAACTTTATATCATCAAAAAGATACTTTTCTTGAATTTTCAGATGGTGTAAAAATATTTTTGTGCTATATTATTTTCGTAAGTCATCAAGGAAAAAAACAAAAATTTCACTTAATTTTAGATTAATTAAAATTTTCAAGAAACGGCTTACAGACACACATTTTTTTCCTCCGAAGTATTTTTAAACACACACACACACATTCTCCTTTATTATTTATAGAGATAAAATATTTTCTGAAGCACTATTTTTTCATTTTGCAGTCTCATTAAAAATGTTGAATATTGAGTAAAATAAAAGTTTGTTACTTCGTTTAAACTTTTAAACATTGATTTGAATACAAAGTTTGTTGATAAAACAAATTTTGTTTTGATCCCACACCTATTTATCATCATTATTTTTTATATTTCCGTGTGTATCAACCATGGGTACTATGGTATAGGGCAGATTGATACAAATCTATTTTTATGAAAAAAATGTGATAAATATTTTATTATGTCATTAATTTCCAAAATTCGATTAAATCCTATATTAGAATAATAAATGCATAAATATAGCGTATTAGTTCTAATTATTACCGCTGATAAGATCATTTTTTAGCTTTCCGAAAAAAAGTGTATCAATGCCCCCATTCCCCTGTTATATGAGCTGAGCATGTCTAATAGCATATTAGTAGGATTAGAACATGTTGATAAAAATAAAAGAGCAAGATACATAAGAAAATAAAAATTAGGTTGAAAGAATATGAAAAAATAAACAGAATGTTCATTCTTCATCTTTCAACTTGGGTAGATGATATAAACATCATATTTGTGTGAAAATATTTTCAGAAGTTATCTACGAAAAGCGCCAAAAATTTGCTTAAATTTTAATTAATAAAAACTCTGATTAACATTAAAAAAAACGCACTTTAGTGCGCAGTCCCACCCTCCAAAATATATCTGTGCTAAATTTCGTAGCACTAGATCCAATGTTTTGCATTGTAGAGCGCCAATAGACACAGACAAACACACATTTTATTTTATTAGTGCAGATAGAGTTATTGAAAAACACAAGAATTTTTTAATTATTCAAAAGCAAGGGGATATATATGCATAGCACATTTTCCAAAAGCTGAAGTACTTTAATAAAAAAAAAAAACTTTCCGAGAATTTAACTTCCATACGACTGAAAATTTAAAAAGATCTAATCATCTCTAAACCACAAATATGCCATATGCTTGTCTCTTTTGTCAACAGATTCGTTTAATAAAACCCCACGCAAGTAAAAAAAATAATAAAAAATCCAAAACTGAAGGGAAAGAGAGACATTAATGAAAACTTCATTAGATAAAAATAACTGGTGTCATTTTAAGAAAGCTTTGCTTCAAAAAATAAATGAAAAATTCTCCCTTTCTGCTAATAATTAAAACTTTTACACTAAAGAGGAAAATGCATTCTTCCTCGTTATTTATAACTTCATAAGTCTATCTTAAGGCAGTCAGTTGCGGAGAGTAAATTATTGCTTTTATGAAAAAAAATGTGTACACCAGCTGGTGACTTCTTTTTTTTCTTGGGTTTATTTTTGTTATTTTTTAAAGTGTCTTTGTTCTTTAATAGCATAATTATAATAAATTATTTGATTATGAGCCTTCAATCTATATTGCTTTGACTACAGAAAAAACTAAATTATTGGTAATGAAGTATTTTTAGCAAATCAGTATGGTTGAAAGTTTTATTTAGATTTTTATTTTGTCAGTAATTTCGTTATACTTTATCGATAGCAATTTTGTGTTTGGATCAAAACCTTTTTCTAGCAATATGAAATGTTCAAAAACAGAGATTTTCAGAGGTATTTTAAAGTTAATTTAAATATGTCTACCCGTTCTAAATTTAGTCAGTATTCGTATATCTAAGCTCTAAACTTTACAGAAAAGAAAATAAGAATTAAAAATATCATCTTAAAGTTCTGTGCAGATTTTATTATTAATAAGCATTTGTTTTCCAGAGTTCTAGCTCATTTTTGGTTCGCTCTCAAAATATTACGTTCATTCAAAAATATCCGCTCACTTCTGTGTTTTACAATCGATTGACTTAAAAATTTATATTTCTATGTGCGATTGAATTTTCTGCAATTTTTTTTATTACAGTGAACTTAGAAAAGATTCGTTTAGTTGTTATTTGTAATTTATTTACACCACTCTCCTAAATAAATAAATATCAACTATTATACCAAAGCATTATTATTATTATATCCTTTCTTAACAGATGAAAACTTTACAGTGTAGCAAGCTGAATTTTTTCAGCTAATAAAGACAGGTATGTGATCCATACAGACACATGGTATTTGATCGTTGCTTTCACATTCAATAAGAAAGGATCTTGGCAAATAAATAGTCACATGACGCTGGATTTGTGTACTTTTACTTTCTCGATTACAAAGTATACAATGAGAAAGTATTAAAATCCTCAAAAAATTCGACTTTAGGATTTTGATTATCTTCGCATTTTAGACCTTACCGAGTACGAAAAATATTTTTTATTTCTTGGAATAATGTCAGTCTATCGATTTGTCTGTCTGCGAACAAGACAACTCAAAAACGGGACGAGCTACACAGATGACATTTGGGGTGTGGTCTTAATACTAATATTATAGTTTTGTATCAAACTTTTGACGAAATCCGAACACGGAAAGCCTATGTGTTCGCTCTAATACTTGTGAACGCAATAACTCAGAAATATTATGAACTAGATATGAGAAATTTGATCTGTAGGTTTTCCTTTTCGTATATATGTAAACGTGATAACTCAAAAACGCTATAAGCTAGAGAGACCTATTTTTTAGCATATGTCCTCTTTACATCACAATTATTGATCTGTGTCATATTTTGCAACAAATCTTTTAAAGAGCAAAGGTAAATACGAACTCGATACTCTTTACTATACGAAGAAGCTAGGCTTAAAGTGCGTCATACTTAACACCACAGCATACTCGGAGCCAGGTCGGCTCCCTGTCGGTTGGTTCGGTATGCGTGAAACTTTATTGAGAAAGTCAGAGCAAAAAAATAAAATTATATTTTATATATAAGGATACAAAAAAGAGGACATTTAGAACAAAAGAATATTATGGTTAGTAATATAACTGCTAGTTCTTTCAAGTCTATGTGTTGTTGACTTCGAGAGGGTGGTGCCTTATGTAAGGGAAAAGAGTATCTAGGGTTAATTGAGTCTGTGGCTAATTGTTGTCACCGTCTTTTGGAAAAACGATTGTTTCGTTTTCCGCGATGAAGTGGATGAGTTTTCTGATTTTCGCCCTAGAATTGTTGTTGTTCATAACTCTTTTCCACAAAAGTGGTTCTAGGTCAGCTGACGGTTTTGCTAGGAGGTATGAGGTTGTAAACAGGCAGCTTGCAGCATAGTGTAAGGGGTTCTCCAGGTTTCCGCAGCCACAGGAATCGCTGTTTCTGATTTTGAATCGTTTAAAGGTATGTCGGAAATGAGCCATGGCCCGTGACGAATATTATTTCGGGCCTTTGCCATAGTGCGTCCTACTGTCGATGGTTGGTTGTATGAGTTTTAATGGCGCAAGAGCCATCTTTGGCTATGCTGCGCCACGTCCTACTGTCGAAATATGCAGGTAAGTGGAGGAAAGAACAATCCCATTGATTATTTATACTAAACATCCTGCCGAGGGAGCTGGTATGCATATTGCGTTGTATCAATTACTTTACAGTTAACACAATTCGTTCAAAGTTTATTCGACGTAATGAAATGTACTACTGATGGAAAGAGCAATTTGGTCACGAACATGAGAAACCAAAAGTTTCTATCATTTATGAGCAAGACTATATTTTCCCTAGATTTGCAAGTAATTAGTAGTTTATAGCCATTCATCTTCTGTTGTTTAACTGAACGCCAATTGTTCTGATAATAATATTGATAGAATATTGCCATATTCAAATTAACGAAGTGAACTTAAAGTGAAGGATTTTAAGATTTTTAGGCCTGACTTTTTTTATGTCATTAAGCGTCCTTAGAAGTCTTGTCAGTTTTAAAAAGATTAATGGACTTAAATTATACATATGTTTTAGGAAGTTGAAAATTTTTTAAAATTATGTATAGTCCTCTTTTATAAATTCTGTTATACATTTCGATTGCATATCAAAAGCAAGAAATTTTCGCCTTTTAGAATTTTTAAAGCCTTATGAATTGTTCTAAAAGAATAGAAAAAGGTGATTGTTTATTTATTTCCCTTAGAAAGTTTGATAATCTTATTTATATTCATTTTAGTTTGATTGATGAAACTGTTATTAACTAAAGCAATTATACTGATTATCAGGTTTTTAAATGTCAACTAGTTTCCACAATGAACCAATTACTAACTCAGCTTTCTTTCACCATAAATACTTGCGATGAGTAAATAGTTTTTCCGATTCTGCCATGAAAATTGTAAGCGGTTGCGTAGTTTTTAATCATGGTCGTGCTTACCTAGTGGCAATGTCTGGTATGCATAATCAGAAAACTAATAGTTCGACGCTTGATTCCGTCGACAATTTCTGAGTATCACGGACTGTTGCGCGTTCAATCGATTTTATTTAAGTTAAGAATACATTTTGATTTATTTCCTTTTAACCCTTTCTAAGGCCGTGGTCATTATACTTCCCACCAAATTCATCAATTTTTAAATGCATTTTTTGAGGTTGGCGAAAGTTCTCGCCTAAATTTTCGATGAAGCTAAACATGGATGTTCCAATTTCTTATCTCAAACCATAACGAAGTGTCTGGACTTTATAATTAATTATTAATTAATAAAATTAATTAAAAAATATTTATTATAAAAAATATTATAAAAAATTACTTATTGTCTTCCTATAAGCTAAATAAATTTCTTTTCTTAAATTAATTTCAATCCCAAAGTCATTTTATTACACTACTAGTGGATGAAAATGGCCCTTTAAAGGTTAAGATGTGTTTCGGAGCATTACAAATATCTCTATACAAAATATGGTTTTTTGTTATGTACTTTTTTTAACTTGACTCGTTTCATGTCTGTAAAGATGGCGTTTTCAAATAGATTTTTCCCATGTTTCCTGACTTTCCAGAATTATGAAATTTTCTACACTTATGTGTTCTCGATGACAATACACTATTTTAATATTTTTAGAACTTAATTATCAATTAATTGGATGATTCAATCAAATTTTGATTCCATATGGCTGGCGCCATCTGGTAGTGAATCTGGAAGAAATTGATTTCAAAATACCATATGATTCACAATACTGAAAAGAAATTTTCATGATAATGAAAAATAAAAAGTAAGAGGATAATTAAAATAAACAAATTACATTATAGTTCATAAATAAAAAAAAATCATCTGTTTTTATTAAATTTATTTACTTAATTTTCATAAATGTAAATATTTCATTCAGTTTCATGCTTCATAAATAGAGTCACTTCAAGTATTTTTCCTGTACTATACATTAAGTTTCTCTCTTATGTGAATGGAACATTGCTTCCTTCCTATTTGATATCTTACTATGTCTATAAACTTGAACCGCTAAGCGCCGAATTATTATGAATTTTTGCCAAAGAACGAATTATCTCAAATATGTACTCGGTGTTCATCCAAATGTAAAAAATATTTTGTACATGAATGTCGGTTATCTGCAACATAAAAGTGCAGAATTTTTATCTTCTTTGTCACACGCAAATAGATAGCTTTAAATTATTTTTCCGGCGGTGGACTCTATGATTATGAGGAGAGAATACCAATATTTTTCTTAGTGTCATCTACTTATTTGTATTTTGAACATTAAATTTGACGGAAACTCAGACTTACCTCTCTTGCGGTGTTTAAATTTTTAAAGTCTAATGCCGGCTCAGATATCATCCTTGACCATTTCCCTTAGTTCAAAAATATCCGTTCTCAGAAGCCCTCATATAGATATAAAAAAGAGTGATTAATCTACCAAATCAATCAAAATAAATTCCAACACTGCAATAAAATACATTCCAATATTAAAAAGATGTGTCAGTCATGAAAATAATACAGAAAGATTTTTCTCTCGTATAGTTCCGCGATATGGCACGTTTTATGCTTAGCTTCGTAGAATAGTAAACAGAATCAAGCATGCATTTTGAACCACTTCTCATTGATTGCTTTGATTCAAAATTTGATACAGATGTCTAATTCTCATATGAAGATCTATATCTATATACTAAATATCTATATACTAAATTTCATATATCTATTAGGTCAGTGCAAAAGAAATTGGTTACACAAACACATAGTTTAGCTACCTTTTTGAATGATTTGTCACTTTCGACCCAAGTTGTGAATAATTTTATTCATCGTTGTTTTTATGGTGTTGATTTTAACATGGAGTGAGAAAAATAACACTTTCAGCATATCTTATTTTTTTCATAAAAGGAAGAAATTTATTTATGATCACGAAGAGATAAGTGGAGTTTATGGTGTTTGTGATTAATTGAACTGAACTAGTAAACCAAATTTATTTCTGATGGTTTTTCTCTAGAAGTTGACCAACGTTTCGGTCGACCAGCTGAAGTTGATGATGGTCAAACAATTGCCATACATTATTCAGATCGTCATGTTTCAGTACATGAGATTATTAAAAAAGTTTCCAAGTTCATTTTTCAATAAGCAGCAGGCATTGCAAAAACTGGTATTTTTAAAAAGCTCGATATTTGAGTTCCACATTAATTGGAAGAGTTTTAATGAGCACAGAATATCAAATCTGCTACTAACCCACAAAACATATTGAAAACAGGAATGGCGCTAGAGTTTGCCCGACGGGGGGGCGATTTGACCGACAGGGGGGCACGATCTCCCCGACAGGGAGGACGAGTGTAATGAAATTGGTCTGAAATTTTTTCCAGATTATTATTTATCAACTACAGTTCAATACCCCGTACAAAAATTTTCCCCTACAGGGGGGCCCTGGCCCTCCGGTCCCCCTCTGGCGCCACCCCTGATTGAAAATATTCCATTTTTAAAGCGAATGATATGTGGGGATGAAAAATGGATTGTTTGGCATAACATGAGCTTAAAGGATGTTGGAGCGAACGTGATGGACCAGCACAAACCAGATAGAAAGCTGAAATCATTCAAAGGAAGATTATACTATTAGTTTGATAAAATTTCAAAAATATTTATATAATTATAAAGTTCATATTTAAATAGAATTATTAAATAGATTTTGTTACTAATATAATAGCCCATATCTGCATCTCGGTCACTAACAATAAAACTCGCGCCATAGCACTGCGAAACGTTAAACAGCATTATTTCATTGTTAGAGAACCTAAATTTCAGTAATTTTAAATTTAAAAGAGTAATTGTCGTTCTAATTTTAAATTTAATAGCTTTAAAATAGTGAAATAAAATTTTATATCGATTGATATAGAATTTATCTCGCTATGATCAATAGTTCCCGAGAAATTTTAAATATTAATCAGGTATTTCAAATTAATTTCCGTTTTTTAATAGAAAGTAGTAAATTACGTCAGTGGTATATCATGCGCGTGATACAGTTTGGACGCCACGATGCATCTGATTATTTATTGCAATCGTGATGATATAATTTGATAATATTTTTTGGTAACGTTTGACAAGCAGAGAAGCGCTTTGTTTTGATTAGAATTTCGAAAAAGAATTCTTTTGAAATTTTAACTTTTGACTTACATTTGACAAGCTGAGAATTTCATGGTTATTGAATTATAATAAAATTGTTAAACATCGAAAAACTTCACACGGAATGTTGTTTAACAAGAGGTTTTTGGAATAAAGAAATATGTAAATAAAAAAAATATTTCCTGTCATAAAACATATGTTTATTTTATTTGTTTTCAATCAATGTTAAACATTTCTCTCGCATATATATCTATTTAAACACGTCAAATTTGACGGGAAATCTCTAGATTGAAGAGGCAGTTTTCACCCGTTATACCATGACGCGTGATTTTCTAGTATTTAAATAGTTACTTCCAATGTCTACTGTTAGAAACTAGTGAAATTAGATTAAGTAATCAAAGAAAAATGTCTTGAATTGGCAATTCCTGTAAGATTCATGCTTTTCCATGGCAAAGGAAGATTATGCACATATTTAGTGGTTCGTGAAAATTACTGGAGTTTAGTATAAGTAGTGTTGCATCCATAGTGAAGTCCCGTCTTCAACGGATCCAGCAATTCAACGGATTTTTTTGAAAATCTGATACATTTCTAGAATTCTAATGTTAAAAATATATGACAAATTTCTTTAGTCTAGCAGTTGCCGTTTCCGCGAGTTACAATATTCATAGATAGACATACTGATATAGAGATATAAATCTATAAACGTTTTTTCTGGACTCGGTGATGTCTAAAAAGTAGAGATTCATCAAAATCTAGCCGTCTAATGCTCTGACGATTACATTTCTTCGTATACTTTGAAGTAAAAAGATATTCAGTTTAGTTGATGGTTTAGAAATCCGATGTCTAAGTTATTTTGAAATCCTGCTCATGGGAACGGCTTATAGAATGCTTGATAAATATTTTTAAAAAAGTGATGTATGGAAGTGGATCATAAGTATAAAAAAAAAATTCTGTAAAAGAATAAGGACCTTTTTATCAGGCATGAAATTCAAATTTTGCGTAAGAGGAAAAAAATTTTGATCTTCTTATACGTACCATAATTCTCAGAGCATCTTCAAAGTTCCAAATACCCTCCTTGGAAAAATTCGCAAGAACTTTAGCGCTCTTAAGTCAACATAAAGTTAAAAAAAGAACATGTAATCGCTAAAAGAAACTCTTTATTTCAAAATGAAGCATTTTGAACACTTTAAAAAGAAATGTATTTAATTGCTTTGCTAAATGTTGTCGTTTGATAGAAATAACGATAGCGACTGAAAGTTTAACTTCGTCGTCTTTTTCTATTTCGAAAGTTACAGCTGAAAATAACAATAGAAATTTTGACTGCCAAAATTTGCAGCAGAAAGACTTGGTAAGAGGTTTATCTCGTCCAAAATTTTAACGTACATTTATTACGCTAGAGTCTTTCCAACCTATGCGTATCTTTTCTCCGAAAAAATAAGCGCTTTGGAAGAGAAAGAGATGAATTATTTTGGATAGAAAAAAAGCATTGTTCTTTCAACTGAAACCAAAAATAGGATTACTACATCACGCTCCGAAGGTTTTTTGCTCTTTTTCTTGTTTATTTTGCATTTCTGAATTGCTTGTATCACTGCATTGAAAATGAAATGAGAGAAACCTTATGCGGCAAATCAAGAATTAAATGTCTGGTACACCGGTGCTGACTTTAAAAAAATTTTAGAGAAAAAGGGAATCATGCGAAAACAAAAGAGTTTTATATGTTTCGATGTGTCACTGAAGTTACATTAAATTGCGATAAACAGCCTTTATTTCTAGACTTGTTTTAATCTTTAAATAGCATTCGTCTTTGCAAAATTGAAAGCATTATTATTCTTTCAATTCTTTGCAGGAAGATTGTCTTTCGTTTTTCTCTTTAGTTTTATTAAAACGTAACAAGAAATGCCAGCGTGATAATTTTTTTTGAAATAATTTGGCAAGTCAGCAATTTTGTAGGATTAGGAATTCCTTTAAGAATTTCTAAATTTAGAAATGTATTAAAGTATCCTTAAATGAACGGAAAATTTTCAGAATGTATAATTCTTATGCCTGTGAGACATCTACATGTATGTTTAGATTACGTGAGACACCACTTCAGCATTTTTTTTATCTGAAAATGAGTTCTGTACTAGTATTCTTTTCTCGTTCAACCAATTTCAAAATTCAAACAATATTGAAAAATATAATTTCTTGAAAACATAATTTGGTACCATAATATTTGTCCTTATCAAAATAATATTAATTATCTTAAGGTTATAACCCAGAAAAAAGTGGTACTTTTATTGTTAAGACACTTTATTCGAATCGAGAGCTGAAGGGTACGAATGCTCTTCTGCCTATGTTAGCAATTACAACAAATAATAATGACTTTTGAATTAAAAAAGGCAAAGCAATATGGTTAAACATTAATTATGAATAATTTGAGACCCATTCTAAGAGTTTGCAATCATTTGTTTGAAGTAATATATGTTGAAAAAAGTAAATAAGTTAAATATAAGCATAATGTATATATTTGAAAAGTATTATAAATGACAAAAGATAAATGGGTTTGTTGTAAAATTTGAGTTTGAACTCTTGCTTTAATACTATTTTTCAGTCTGATGACAAAATTCAGGCTGGAATACTATTTGTAAATTGAGTGAAGCCTGATGCAAAAATCATTGAATGCGCTCTACGAGGGCGACCGCTGGACCTAGAACTACCACATTTGGCACGTAGTTACTTCTTGCGTAGTAGGTGCTCACTAAAAAGATTTCAGAGTTTAATATTTTTTGTTTATTAAAAATTAATCGAAATTTTAAAGTTTTTTCAATAACTTTGAAATATATTATAGCCCCAAAATCATTTTCGACCGATTTGAAATTCAAAAAAATACATTTTCAGTGATGGAAATTTTCCGTATAATAACTTCTTTAATTTTAATAAATTTCTAAAATTTTATTAAAATAGATTTTAATAAATTGTTCAACATTTATTTTTATAAAAAGCAAAAGATTTTTAACATTCATTCAGTGTTGAAATGCTCAGTGTTCTGTTCAATTGCGGATTCGGCTTTCACAGTAAAAACTTAAATTCAAAAAAATTGGAAATTTACATTTCAAACATATTTAATTTACGAGAATTGTTTGGGTTCTTCTGTTTCAAATTTAAGACAGAAAACTTACATTTTGTATTATTTTGTTACAATTTTATGAATTTATAAACTACATTTAGGAACGATAGCTAAAATGTGTTTTAAAAGCAGTAAAATAATATAGACGGAAAAAATAATGCTTCTTAACATTATCATGCTGCAATGTTTCGGGCTGGAGGCTTGAATTTACTTTGGTTTTCTTCTTATGAAGTCTTTTTGTACATTATATGTATCAGGATTCATACGATCCCACGTGAATTATGATGTGACAAGTAAGAAATCGGAATATTAGCTCACTTGTCCTCGGCATTTGGTGGTGGGATACGATAACAATTTAATCCTCAACAGACTTCATGTGGCTCCTGAATTTGATCTAATAAAAATTTTTATCTCATACAGTTTTCCTCTCAATAATTGGTGGAGTAATACAGAAATGGATATAGGCTGGTTTGTATTCAAAAATAGCAAGTTGAAGAAAGAGGACTATTTTCCACCATGCAAACTACAGCACAATTTGCTAACATCTGTCGATGCATTTGGCTTCGGTAATGATTCAAGATTATTTGACACTCTACTCGGAGTTTATTTTAAGACTAGAAGCGCGGCCCGGCGTTGCACGGGCTATCTCTAATAATGCGTCATTCTCTGGCGGAGAGAAGAAATGAGGTCATATGACACATGTCCAACATTCTCTCCTAAATAAACATTCCGTCCGCGAAAACGCGTCAAAATCGACTTATTTCAAAAGAATCGCAAATAATACATAAAATCGTTATTTTGTAAAAATGTCCAGGCGAAATAAATTATCTATCCGATTCCGGAATTATATTTTGTCTGACTTTAGTACGGAGGGAGGAAATAACCCGGCGTTGCTCGGGATCCATATTTCATCATATGCCTGCCTCCAGTTTATTTTTCTGCAAATATATTGTCATTTTTTTCTAGAAATATCTCCTTTGAATCCTTTATTGTTGAATTAAAACCTTAAAATCAATCCTCTTTATTACATTAAAACAGTAGGGTTTGAATGAAAACACAAGAGGTTTGAAGAAAGAAATTTTATTTCAAACTTTTAAACAATAAACCATATAATAATTAATACGACTTTAAAATGAACAATTATACTTCCAAAGTTCATAAATTAAAACATGATATTAAAATAGACTCTGACTCCAGCATTATTTTTAACCGACTGAGTCCTCCAAAAAAGTCAGGCTTCTCGACTCTATATCCATGATGCAATTAAACAAATGTAACTACCATTTATTCTACCTGAAGTATATACGCATAAAGCAAAATGTACTTCATGCATAAAATCTCAAAGTAGAACCTCACGGAAAACAATATTTTTAGTAAAAACCCTATTTGTGCGAGAAGCAGCAATGAAAAGTACCGTTCGAAATTAATTTTTAATTAATATCTTTTCTACTAATTATAATTTCGGAATTTAAATTGTCAAAATGTTTTCCTTGGTTTATTCCCCATCTTTTGGTACTTTCGGGGCTCTTCTGCGTTCAGCGGTTCGTGAGTATATAGCTTCACATACATACATACTCGTCGAATTTTAATAGTGTAGATATATCCTTGTAAAATAATCAAGATACTAGGACAAAACATTAAGTTATTACAAATTATTACACCTTTCTTCAATGAACGCAGACGAAAGAAGATAGAGTTTACAGACAGCGACAATATTTATTGAGAATGAGCATGATAAATGTATCACTTCCCTGAACGTGCAAATAAATTATGAACAGCTCTGGCTCGGAGGACCAGTTAAATTTATATTGAAAGAAAGCACCAAAACATCAATTTATAACGGGATGAGGAATACAAATTCTATTGTTGGGTAAACTTACGAAATAATTGATCATATCGTCACTGCTATATCAAAATGTCGCATGTCAAATTGACCAAAACATTTTATTGTTGCAAAACACTTGTACAGGTTAGAATCATATGCTCTCAAGTTCTTGTATAAGATATGTGATTTCTGCTTATTGTCAGAAAATGCCATATGTCGCTACTGTAACATCAAAAGTAAAGATCATGAAGCTGTTTCCAGCTGTTACATCAAAATGTCGTATATTTTTCTCTGTGTGGTTTTTGACATACATCATTTTGATATAACAGTGACTATATGCATCATATATTTCGTTCTGTTCACATTACATAGAAAGCAGGAATGTAGGTTTTAAGCAAAATACATTCATTTATATTCGATGGTGCTGTAAATTGACTAGTCTCCTTCCATGGCAGTATAAAATTTTAAGCTTAGCCAAAAAAATCCAAGATACATGATTTAGGTTTCAATTTACGAATTCCGAAAGCCACACCTGACTACAGTTAGATCAGAAAAGAAGAAACTCGTGGATACTTCAGTAAAACCAAATGTAGAAAAAGAGCGGACACTAGAGGCAAGCAACTTATATAGACTTGGATGAGAAAATCGCCATTTAATGGAATAAATTAGTGATAAGAATTTGGTAATTCAGGGTATAAAGGGGCTTGCGAAGCTACCCAAACCAGGCAATTAGCTTAGGATAATCAAAATAAAAAGCGAGACCTTGAGGTAAATTTATTTAAAGCGTGAAGAGAAAATGATTTACCGTATGCAAATATATATATGTATATATATATATTATTGCAATATTAGTATATTCTTCAACAAAAAGCAAGAATTTTGTTTTCGATGCACCAAGAAATTCTGTGTATTGTGAATTAAACAAAATATCAGTTAAACATATCTTTGTAAAATTTCAGATTCAGAAAAATCTCATTCAAACAGAAATAAAACATTCATCCCAGAAATTATTTCCGAGATGTTTGTCAGAACTCTAGGAATCAGAAAGATCCTCGAAATCTTTATTTTGTACTCAATTTTTTTTAAATAAAGATACCTCCGAACTTGCAGACATGATTTTGAATATTTAATCACTTCTAAATACTGCAATACAAAGAAAATATCTCATTAAGTTCCTGTCATTCACAGAATCTCATTCCTTGAAGACTATTGCAAACTTCAGCAAAAATTCTATGAAGAAATGCTTATGAAGACAAAATGCTTTTTGAGGAAAAGGGAGGAAATCTTCAGTTTAGAAATGTCATAGATTTTTTTCAAATAATTCGCGGCCCAAATATTATTCTCCAATAAAAATTCTCCTTAATTTGTGTTTTAGATCTCTTCTAGGAAGAACACCTGAACTTCGTGTCTTATTAAATATGAATTTGAAAGAGATAAAATTTCAGGTAAAGTAGGTTCTTAGAATTTCTTTCGAAGTCATGTTTAAAATTCCATGAATTAACTGGTAGGTTATTATGATAAAGCGGTTTTCAAAGGAAAATAATCTTATTTGTTTATTAATTATATAGAAATTCCTAATTATTTAGATTGGATACAATATCCGAGGTTAAAGAAAGTTTAGATTCAGAATCTAAGTTTCAAGAAATACCTAATTTTAAAATTCTGATGAATGCACGTGTACTTATTAATGCACACATTCCATTAAAGTGATGATGCACTTTGAAATATTAATGAATTGACCAAAAATGGAAATTTAATATTTTATTAATATTTTATTCTATAAATGAAACCAATTACAAGAAACCGATTGTGCTTGAGTTAATTTAATAAAAGGTTTCCAGCGTTTAAAAAATAAAAAGGCACTTAAAATGTCTCCAAAAATGTAAATAAATATATAAACTTTTAACATGAATTTCTTAGGTGCTACAGCAAATAGAACATTTAGATTGTCCATAAAAAAAAAGAACTTAAATATAAAAGCTGTAATAAAAAATTCAGTTAGCTTTGGTAAATGGATTCAAACGAGTTAATTGAAAGGTAGATGTAAAAATATGATTTAAATAACTTATAAATCATATTTTTACATCTACCTTATTTTAATATACTTAACGATAATTTTTTTCATATTAACTTTTAAAGGGTTATTTTTTCTAACAGTTATAATTGATAAAGTTTAACGAAAATTAAATTAAATATTAATAGAAATTGAATTAAAAATTAATTAAAATTCTTTTGCATTATACATTTTATTCTAGTAATGATACAATAAAATAACTTTGGGATTAGAATTAATTTAAGAAAAGGACGTCATTAATTTTTACAGGATGACATTAATTTTTGTTAATTAATTAAATTAATTAATAACTAATTATCAAGTCAAGAGACTTCGTTATGGTTAAAGATAAGAAACAGAAACATCTAGATTTTTGTTTCATCAGCGTATATGCCGAGAACTCACGCCAACCTTAAAAATTGATGTATTTGATGGAAAGTATACTTCCCATTGCCTTAGAAAGGGTTAATATATCTTAGAAATTCTCTGTTAATTTTAACTTCTGAGAAAATTTTATAAAAAATGATGATTACGATTCCTCTTGCACATCATGTATTGTGCAATAATTTTGAATTTCGACATCAGTTTCAATTTTCAGTTCATAATATTCAGAAGCAAGAAATTTCAATGAAACTATGATACGTTTGCGCAAAATTATTTCTTAAAAATTAACTTTTAAATTATTACAAAAATAATACAGGTATTAATCAGAATGTATTTTTTATTGAGAACAAAATTAAAAATTAGAACATGCAGCATTTAATAATATTTTTGTTTCATTAAAAATGTATTTAGTTTAAGAGAATTTTTAAAGATATTTCATATATTTGTATATTAAAGCATATTACACACAAATTTCTGCAACTCTATATTAATAATTAACAAGAAGTTTAATTCAGACCACAGTACTAAGCTTTTCTTTTCTGATGGTAAACACACAGGAAAAGGTAAGAATATCCTTCAGTATATATCTATTATCTCTAATTTTTTCATTCAGTATCTTTGAGCTTTACTTTTCGAAGAACAATCTAAACTTAAAATGCATGCACACTTCTCTGTGATATCTGTATGGGAAATAAAAGAAAGAAGTCTAACGTTCCGGGTGAGCAGAGTATCGTATATAAAAGCGTTGGCGATTGGAATTGTTATGAAACGAAATAAGACTTGATTCACGAGAAAATAACTAACTCTTCTTAGAATTGAATGTCTAATAATCTATTCAACCAAAGTGATTCAAAAGTCTATAAATGGATGGATCAAAAATAAGATTGTTCTTGATCTAAACGCATTAAGTTAAAGTGTAATAAATATATACAAACAGAAATTTAAAATACATGAAAGTTGAATTTATTTAGGGACAAAAAAACTAAATTAGCTTCAGATATAATATATTTTCTCTTCTTAAATATTTTAAACTATTAAAAATATCTTTATTATAATATAGTTACGGTAGAAAAATAGAGCTCAAAGTGAATGTACCCACAACTGACATTTGAATGTCAGAGAATTTTTACTGTACATGAAATTGGTTTGAAATTGCACTTATTTTATTTCGGGTGAGGAAAACTTTTTCGAACTTGTCGTAAATGGATGGATTATCTATTTTAAATGGTCTGTTTTAAAACAACTTGGTTGCTAAGTATATTTTGTTACAGTATTTAGTTGCTATAATAGGTTTATTTTATGTTTTGTACCAGAAGGAAACTTACTAACACCTATAAAGCATATAAGTTGCTCACGTGCTAGGTAGCCAGAGTATGTACTCCAAGCAACGAAGTAAACTGCTAGCTCTAAATTGCAAGGACGAGTTTGTCACTGGTAATTAATTCTCTTTCAGAGTAATGAATAATATTTCTTTCTACGAAGCTAAGAAACTTTTTTCTAGCTTTCAAGACGTATCGATGTGAAACGCACACAAATGCATCAGAATTTTTTTAAATTTTGGAAAAAAATTATTCAGTAACGGATGTAATAGTTATGGTTGTTTCTAAAGTTTCCTTTTTTCATCTCCAATCTTCCAGATAACAGAATTTTATTTTGCAGTAAGACAGATGTAACTGTAGAGCACAGATATTCATTTTAAAGAATATTTTCCAATTCCATAAGATGACTCTGAAAGTATATACAACCAAAACAGCAATCTTGATTGATTTTTCTACCGGAATGACTAAATTTG
Source organism: Araneus ventricosus (assembly GCA_013235015.1). Lineage (NCBI taxonomy): Eukaryota > Metazoa > Arthropoda > Arachnida > Araneae > Araneidae > Araneus > Araneus ventricosus. The sequence continues at coordinate 136,865 of BGPR01001859.1, read as the reverse complement.
ATAAAAAAAAATAATTTTTGCCCTTTATCAAAGGTTCGAAGTAAGTTAATAGTCCAGTCAACGAAGAAAAAATAGAAAAAGAAAATAGTGTAGTTTTGAAATTCGGCACAGTTGTTAGGGGTAGTGTCCTAAACGACGTACTAAAAGTACCCGCCTTCGGGGTGAGCGGGGGGTACAGGGAGATTTAAAGAGGGCTGTTTTCAGTTTTTCTTAAATATCTCGAAAACTATAGGTTCCATCAAAAAACCTTCAACTAAATAATTAAACTACATGACATTTTCTACAAAAAAGTTCTAAGTTGTTTTCGTAGCATCAATAGTTTAGAAGATACAGGGGGATTTAAAGTTAATATTTCTAAAGTTCCTTATTGTAATGCTAAAATCGATTAAAGGTGCTGAATCAACAACCCTCATAATAACCTCATGTCTATATAATAATTATACACGGATAGTATTGCATATGTCGGAGCGGGGGGATAACAAATCCATTTGCTGAACAATTATGCTCCCTTCTTCACTTCACATTCGTTCTCCTTACAAGTTTCCTTGTACTAGTAGTCCAGTCAACTAATTGCTAATTTTAAAAAAAGTAGTAGTTTTGAAATTCGGCACAGTTGTTGGGTAGAGTGCCCTAAACGACATACTAAAAGTCCCCGTTGGTGGAGGGTGTGCTGAGGTACGGGGGATTTCTCAGTTTTCCTTAAATATCTCGAAAACTATGGATCCTAGAGAAAAAAACTTAATTATAAAGTTAAACTGCATTAAATTTGCTTCAAAACTAGTCCTAAATTTTTGTAGAATGAAATTTTAGAAGATACAGGGGGCTTAAAATTGAATATTTCAAAAATTCCCTATTGTACTGGTAAAATCAATTAAAAGTGCTGAAGCAACAGCCCTCAGAAAGACCTCATGCCAATACAACAATTATACGAGAGTAGTATTGTATGTGTCGAGAATAGTGGTGGTATCAGAAGGGGGCGACAAATCTATTTGATGAACAGTCGTACTCCCTTCCTCCCCTCACGTCCGTTCCCCTCTACTGGATCCCTTCTACTCAGTCTTTTGGTTCTGTTAACGCCCCAAATGAGTGTATTTAGACAGCATAATCTAAATCTACATATCTATGCTGTGAAATGTAGTAATCTAAAAGATGGCAACCAGTCTGTCACAGTTCGACAGAAACATTTTCTTGCCATTGAAGAAATAAGACCAGGTATGTTCAATTACTAACACAGAAAATGGCTGCTAAAGGAACTGAAACGAGAGTCGCTACAGAGAATGCTGCTACTTATATTGTGAGATCTGGGTTAGAGAAAGCAGTTTCTCGTCCCAAGGGAAAAACGTATCCCTAGTCGTGTTACTGATTGCTTTGGCACCACAAGTATTTTATGAAGCCTGGCAAGGGAAAAGTCGAAGCTAAATTATTTTTTACAGGAAAGCTGCAGAAAGAACTTTCTTTTGTCCAAACCATCCTCCTTCTCCGTGCATTCCGTGGCTGCCACATTACACCAGATATTTATATAAAAATCAAAGAACTATAGCTACATTGTTCAAAAATCAACTGAGCCAGATAAAAACATTGCTGACATCTTTTATAACCCCTGATCAACACCAGATGCTATCTCACGAGCCTGTTAGAAGATGTTCCTAGTACAAAGTCGTTACTGATGAACATAATTTGATTAACCGTAGATATGCAGCATTTCTTAAATCATCAACCAAAATCAAAGCTGATCTTTCCTCAATTCTTCCAACCAAAGGAGCGTCGGAGCAACCCGCGTTTAGCAATGTGTTTCTGTTTTGGCATCTTTAATGGTACTCGTACAAAAGGAGCACCTCTAGAAGAAGAGGAGGCGTTCAAACTTGATCATATACTAGGAAAGACATGGTGAAATTTAATTACGAGCAAGTGTAAAAATGGGTTATGCATATTTTTATGTATGTATGCATATATATAATATTATGTTTTAGAAAGATATAATATGTTATAGATATATTGTAATAGATAGCCGCTATTTTGAAATATAAACTTTCTTTCATAAAAATAAAACTAACATTTTCAACCAACTATTGTAATTATGTACTTTTTCAAACTGCTACAATATTCTAAACTATTCATCCTAAGAAAAATGCGTAAGACTATTTTTGTAGGAAGTTTAATTTAGTTTAATTTTATACCTAAGTTTTTTTCGCTAGGTTCCATAGTTACCGAGATATTTAAGAAAAACAGAGGAATCCCCTCTTTCATCTCCCCGTACTCTCTCACCCTCCATCAGCGGGGACTTTTAGTATGTCGTTTAGGGCACTCTACCCAACAACTGTGCCGAATTCCGAATTTCAAAGCTACAACTTTTTTTAAAATTAACAATTCGTTGACTGGACTACGAGTAGAAGGAAAATTGTGAAGGAGAACGGATGTGAGGGGAGGAAGGGAGCATAATTGTTCAGCAAATGGATTTGTTATCCCCCCCCCGCTCCGACACATGCAATACTATCCTTGTATAATTATTATATAGGCCTGAGGTTAGTACGAGGGTTGTTGATTCAGCACTTTTAATCGATTTTAGCAATACAATAAGGAACTTTAGAAATATTAACTTTTAAATCCCCCTGTATCTTCTAAACTATTAATGCTACAAAAACAACTTAGAACTTTTTGCAGAAAATTTCATGTAGTTTAATTATGTAATTGAGGGTTTTTTGATGGAACCTATAATTTTCGAGATACTTAAGAAAAACTGAAAACGGCAGCCTGTACCCCCCTCTCACCCCCCACCGGCGGGGACTTTAGTATGTCCTTTAGGACACTACCCTCAACAACTGTGCCAAATTTCAAAACTACACCATTTTTTTATTCTATTCGTCGATTTTTGGCCTTCGTTGACTGGACTATAACGGCTGTGGTCATGCTAGTTTTTGTAATTTCTCATGACATAACTTCCACATGTTTTCATAGATGATTTATAATCCGCTCCATGACGAAGATTTTAAATATGGAAAAAATCTAAGACTTGTTTTAATCTTTGAGAAATATGAAAAATCACATGAAACTGAATTAGGAATTTACAAGAAAATAGAATTTTCGAACATTCTGAACATCTTTTCTAGGTTATGACAAAAACCAAAGATATCTCGTCTCATAAAATATTAGTATGCCGATGTTTAAAAGTGGTATGAGGAAAGGGGTGTGTTATTAAAAGTTAAATTAAAATTCATTCAGTTTTAACTATAAAATTTTCGATTTTGTTTTATTGTGATTTTAGTCTTTAATTCTCTTCAAGATATCTAAAATTTTAGAAGATAAGTAAGAATAATAAGTTCAAATATTCTCTAAAACAAAATTTAAAGATAATAAATATGAAAAGCTTAAAACTTATCTTCAAATTTAGCCACCAGTAATGTTAAAAATCAAAAATTTTTCATTAATCCTGCATATAGATGAAATGTCTAGCTTTAAGTAGCTCCTGTGTTAAATAATATTGCACTTGTAGTTTTAAAGAATTTGAATAAGACGATTTTTATATGAAGATTCAAAGAATGGGACAATAAGCATTTATGAATAGAGTTTTTGTTCGTGCGGAGATTCAATGGATTTACATAAAATGTAAATTATTTAAATATTTTTTAATTTAATTGCAAAAAAATAATGAAAGGAGAAAAATATTTTTATTAATAATGTATATGTATGATAAAAGTGTCTTTGTAAGTAAAAGTCTCTTAGTATATAATGAATATGTATTTTAAATGTCTCTTTTATAAGATATCAAGAAATGACAACATATTTCTATTATCATCTCCAACCAGATTTTTATCTTATTTATTTATTTTTAGCATACTTTTATTTTCATTTTTTATTATACTTTTTCATTTTTATCGCACTTTTAGTTTCTAATTTTTCATTTATTTTATTTATTTGTGATTTTAATTTTATTTCCAGATTTTTATCTCTAGTTAGATTTTTGTCCTTAGAAATTCACCATTATGAAACCAAAAGAAGTACCAAATTATCTCTCTCATTTTTTCTTTTCCAAGAAACTTTGAACGTACTAATATGTGATTTGCACTGTAGAAATTATGCTAACAAATGTATCCATCAATAAAGTAAGATTTTATTGAGTTAGGAACACAAAATCACTTATGTTATACAGTCAAACCCCGTTATAACGAACCCTCAACGGACCGACTCCGAAATTCGTTTTAACCGAGGTTCGCTGCATCCGTATTCTCAAAAAAAAATGCCCTAACATGCTAAGATACTACTTCTATAATAAACTTTTTAATAACATATTATTTTTATTAGTAATTAGGGACAAATAAAATATTAAATAATTCGCTTGCCAACGTTAGTCATGGTCACTGCAAAGTTCACAGAACGACAGGCAATTAAACTAAAATTGCAGAGAAAACACGTGATTGCTCCTAGGTCGTCTGACCCGAAAGTCCCCCCCTTCCTTGGTTGACACCAGTCCAGGTGTCCACCGGAGGGAGGAGGGGAGATAGAAACTGTAAAGAGCCTTGCCTATTGTCCCTTTGTCTCACTTATGGGGTTAACAGCGACTCTAACAAAGGCACAATAGGCGAGGAATGTCGTCTCTGGACAAGAGTATTTCATGCAAAAGGGGTAACTCTTGTAGAAGTTGGGTTGACTTGAGCACAATTAGTAAAGGATGTCCCTTTGGGCAAGTGAAAAGTTTGAAGTTTTAGAAATTTTCAGTTCCCTATAACCGAGTCTCTAGCGTTTGCTGTTCGTTGTAAACGGATGAAAATACATTATTAACATAGGGCTTCAGTTGGGACCATGTAAAAGGTTCGATGTAACCGAGGGTTCGTTATATCCCGGGTTCGCTATATCGCGGTTCGACTGTGTAAATATTTTACAGTGAATGAATCAGTGTCGCTTGTGTCACATAAATTCAAGTGTTTGTTTCTAAGCAACCGAATTCAATTATTTTATATTCTTTGGTATTAAGATTGATTCATAGTTCATCGGAGCTTTAACATATGTGATAGTATAATGTTTAGTATGATTGCATAGATCGGAAAACACTTATCAATTATAGAAATAAAAGGAAATTATTTATATGTTCCTTTCATTATATTATTTAATATAATATATTGAAAGGAAATCCTTTTGCCTGTCTAATTGTTGAAAGATTTGAATTTTTAAACCTAATATAATAAGCTTCGTAGTTTGTCATGTCAGTTTTTCTAATTCTTAATTATCTTGAATTTCTATTCTTGAATCTCTTATCTTGAAATTTCCTTTTATGTTGGAGCACATCTTGTCATTATTTGCGGGAGCTGCCAATATAATGTAATTTGACTTCGTGAATCCAGCTAGCTGAGAGTGAGATATTTGTCATATGCAATAAATAAAATAAGGCAAATAAAACAGGCCTGCTAAAAAGTACAGATCAAAATTATTCACAAAATGAAATAAAAATAGTTGGCATAAATTTACCCAGTTTTTTATCCATAAAAAATAAATAATTCGCATTGTTAGTTGCAGAGGAATTTTAAAATATGTTTGTTATTCATATGTAGTTGTGGTGAGCTCGCTGACCACAATGCCAAATTAGCTACCATTCAGGGGGCGAAAATACACTTGCCTACTCCCTATTCGTGTTTGAAATACAGAATTTCCAAAACCCTAATTAGAGAATGGGGAGAGTTCTGGGATGGCTCTCAGTCTGAATCAGGACATAGAATCAGAAGTTTTGTTGCCGGCGTCGACAAAAATTTTTTAATCACCAATAAATTTTTAATGTACTTTTTAACTAATCATAGACAATTTCCTTGTTACCTACACAGGTTCAAAAAACTGGGCTCACCACTTTGTGCCTGTGGCCTGGTCGGGGATGGAGACCACTATGTGTTCAGGTGGATTTTTCTTTCCCTGCCGGCCCGCTCAGGGCCTTACACCCTTGAGGGTAGGCCGGACCGGCATAGGCACTAAAACTAAAATAAATATGTAGTTGTGACGAAAGAAGACACACCACTGAATTTTTTTATGAACATGGCATTGTAAATCACATTTAAGAAAAGAAATCTAGAGGCATTCAACTTTCAAACCCTTTTAGCAAATTGTTTCTTACGCATGTGCTTACAAAGCTACAAACTATTTTCAACTGTGTAAGAGCTTCACAGATAGCTTTTATATTATGGAACTTTGATTTCAATCAGAAACTTAAACAGTTATCAATCTTTCCCGCGTGTAGAGAAGATTTCGTGATACAGACTATTTAAACACGACATGACTTCACGAAACTTGAAAGTTTTTTTAGATATTTTATTTCATCTAATTGGTTTTTTCAATCTATTTGTTTAGTTTAGTTCTTTTCTTTAATTAGTTTTTAGTAGTAGTTAGTTTATTCTTTAAAAGTTAGTTAGTAGCTAGTTTTTTTTTAATTCCAAAAAAATTAAGGGCTTCGGTGGCCTCGTCATCGTGTTTTCAGGATCATGGATTCCAGATCCATTTCCGTCCTCGTGTGGTTTGGGGTGGAAGCTTGGAGAAAGGGGTGCCTGTTCGGCATCTGACCGAGGTTCCAAAGAATTCCCTTGTTTGCTTTTATACCTCATAAATATAGGTTGCAAGAAATGTTGGGCATCCTTGGACGAATTTCAAAATGATTCCGAGCGAAGATTCATTGATCCACGAGTTTCAACTTTCCTTGTGGGGTTAATCTTTATTAGGTAAGTATTATCTCAGTTAATAAGAAAATAGAACTCGCGCCATGAATAGTTCATAACTGCTATTAAAATGCTTTGTAATTATGGCAAGGAAGAAGATAACCAATAAATAAACTTAAAAATTTAAAGAAAACGTGACAAATTGAAATATATATTTACAGAATTTTGCTAATAATATATCACTTTGTTAGATATTAGTGCTTCTTCTTCAGATTCTAATGCATGGCCTATAGTACAATTATATTAAAGCAATACAACTGTAATTATATTAAAAAAACTAATATGTTCCTCCAATTAGGTTGATAAAATCGCAAAAATGCTAAATATAACTACATTGTAAATCTCTTAAGTACTTACAAAATGCAATTTTGCATGCTTTTATTATAAATAAAAACAAAACCTCATAGCTTTTTGACTGTATAAATTATTGATTTCCTACTTTCAAAGTTAATTTTGAGGTCGAAATATGAATGATCAAAATCATTGTTTAGATAGCTCATATTTACTACTTATTCTTGTAAGAGGATTAAAAAATTTCTCTTTGCTTTATCATTTTCTCAAACGCAAATATGCACCATTTAAATTAATGCAACGCAGTATTTCAACTGCAATTTCTGCTCAAATTTGAATTATTTCAACAGTATTGATTTCACAAATAATCGCATAATGCATTTCTGCTTTCATTTTTCTTTAAACATTCTGGAGGTTCTTTGAAGTTACTTGCCGTTGGAAATCATTACATTGATCGCGCCTATTCTCGCAAAGAAACTTTCTTATTTCTTGCAATTATTTATTATTATTATTTATTTGTTGCAATTATTTGTTATTTGCTGCTTTATTTTCACCGAAATTGAAAAGAACGAAATTGCTCTGACTGTTTCATTGCAATTTTGGAAGTTCTTCTGTCATTTTTCCTTCGTTAGAAATGTTTTATCTAAGAACCAATAGCTAATATATTCACAGCCCCTATATTGGAGTTTGAGAGTTAATATATTCACATACCCTAAATTAGAGTTTAAGAGTTAATATATTCACACACCCTAAATTAGATCTTGAGAGTTAATATATTCACAATACACCTTAAAATATTTTGAGAGTTATTATATTCTACACAATTCTAAATTAGATATTTAAGATAATATATTCACACACCCTAAATTAGAGTTTAAGAGTTAATATTTTAACACACCCTAAATTATAGTTTAAAAGTTAATATATTCACACTCTGTAAATATGTTTAAATTCGGTAAATCCAAATGATTATTAATGGTATAGCTTCGAATCAGTGGATGGATCGAACATTTTCTGTATAATCGTTTGTCTATGAAGTATTAAACTATAAATATTTCTTATATGGAGAAGAATTGCTCCAAAACTACACCATTTCGTCGACAGTTAATAAGTTAAAAAAAAATAATGACTTAAAAATACAATAAGAGTCTTATGTTTCGTAAGTATTTTTTTAAATTACCGAAAATAGTGTGAATAATTCAATTTTGGAAAATTGAAAAATTTCTCTGTTTGCCACCGTTATTTCGCTGTATTAGTAACTTAATGGATCAGAAGTCCACCCTTCTCCAAAAAAAATTGCTATCTTCCTAACACTCTAATTTCTTTAACAATTAAATTATTCAACATAATAAACGTACAAATTGCTCATAAATAATATAACTCATCAACTGTAATGTATACAGTTAATTTTAATTAATTAACACTTTAACAATTTAATTTTATGTTTAATTTCTGTACAATTTACAATCTTCCCACATCCAGACCGACTTAAATGTATTATTTTTGGTAGTAGCGATATTTTTTCGAGCATTTTAGCATTTCCCACTCTCCCAACCAAATTTCAATTAAAGTAGGTATTAACTAAATTTATATAATTAATATAAATAACTCAATAGCATACATTAATATAATTATAATATAATGCAATTATAATATAATGTAATTCAATTGTTAGGTAATAATTTATATAATTAATATAACCTATAATTGTAAATATTGAATCAAATCTTTCCATAAATTGATGCTTTTACCTTGGTTTCATGGATCCTTCAGGATCTTCATGAAGGGAATTAAAAACATCAAAAAAATTCTTCATAAATCGCTGCCAAATAAATTTCAGTTTTTAATAAGTCTTATTAAAGTCTCTCAAGATTTGTTTAAAGCGAAAGTTATTATAAATTTTTCGTGGGATTACAAACAATTTACAAGACCTCCCTCTCCAAAAAAAAACAAATAAAAGCACATGAGGAATATTCTCCCTCCTACTTTCTCGTGTACTTAAGTATTGCATTTTAAGCATGTAGAAGTCTTTGTAATGGCCAATCAGTCTAACATTTGAACACATCTACAGTTTTTTAGCCAAGATCACATGCCAAATTTCAATCATCTAGTTCATTGCGAATTTAGTTTATCGTGTTCACATACAATCGAATAGAAAGAACGACACACAGTCAGTCAGTTGACGGATTTCGTACAAACTTTGAACGAGATCTAAATTTCTAGTGATAAAACCATAAACCAAATTTCATTCGTCTAGCTTGATGTGTTCATGAGTTATCTTGTTCACGTGCACATGTGTGAACATACGGATTCCCAGATGATGGATTTTGTCCAATATTTGAAAGAAATCTACAATTTTGGAGGAAAGACTACATACTAAATCTCATTTGCCTAGGTCGTTCAGTTTTTAGTTACCGCGTTCACAAACAGATAGACAGACTATAGTTATAGTTATAAGATGGTTTCTTCGGACTCTGGGAGGCTGGAACTTGGATATTAATTAAAATCTTGAGGTTGAAATATTTAATGATTATAATACTTTGCCGTTGTTTGCTTCATATTCAAGAAATTAAATCAAAGAACGAAGAGTGCGTTTACAAAAGCATTAAAGTGGACAGCTGTAATAGTAAGTGTTTAGGAGATAGGAATCAGTTATACTGTTTAGCAACGGATTCCGAGACTAGCACTTTTGGACGATTTTACACCGGAAAGGGGTGTCAGGCAATGAGTCATACGAGGTCATTTCCGGAGTTCTTTGTTAGATCACTCTCGGTAAAATGTAAACATCACCCTTCCTTTCTTCATTTTCCTCCTATTTTGATGAAAATAACTCCGCCCGGAGCATGCGCAGAAGCTCTGAGGGTTTCCGAACCCGTTGCTAAACAATAAATAAATTATTCACACATAAATAAACATAACCAAATGTTATCGCTAATAACGTAAAAGATAAAACTTTAATCTAACGTAGAATTATAAATTCGTCTCCAAACTGAATTAAATCCTTCCGTACATTGTCGTTTTACCTTGGTTTCATGGATGCTTCAAGATCTTCATGAAGGAAATTAAAAACATCAAAAAAAACTTTATAAATCGCTGCCTAAAAAATTTGAGATTTTAATAAAGCTTATTAAAATCTCTCAAGATTTGTTGAAAGCGAAAGTTATTATAAATTTTTGGTGGGATTACAAACAATTTGCATTTATTGAAAGGGTGGCTTTAATTCAAACTAAAAATGTTGGAAACAAAATTATAAGTATAAAATACCCAAAACCTCTATTAAATGCGCTTGTCTATAGCGAAAATAGTATTCTCGAAAATTACCAGCAGGAGAACTGGTAACAGTTCAGGACCTTAATCATAACGAAGCTCCAAATGTGTTTCATTGACTAGTCTACTCTCAATATTTATTCATAGAACGCGAGCTGATTTTTACACCGCAGATCTACTTGGGTTTTGATTTTGAATAATCGCCACTAACATACAGCTCACACCTCATACCATGCGATTTCTAGAATTTACCGTCTTTATAAACGATTTAGATAGTCGATAATTTGTAAAGGATCTTAAGGTCCATATTAAAGGGTGGTCTTTCCTTAAAACATGATTATCAAATGGCAAGGAAAGGATATGTGTGTCAAAATTGAAGTAGAATTTTTTTGTGAAAGGAAGATGTCCAAAATGCATTCCTGCTTCACTTTATCATACTACGAAGCACAAACCTACCATATTGAGCAAGTATACAAGAAGGTACAAAGATGAACACTCACGGTAATTCATAGAACGTATCACCCATTACAAAGTTATCAAATAAAATCACAGAGAACTTAACTAATTCTCTTCGCTGGTCTTATAAGTACATATACACATGGATAATAAGGTGGACAAGACACGGATATCTCTGAAATAAGAATCGGTTTACATGTTTTAGTTATAGAACCAAGAATTCATTTGATTCCTCAAAAATATATATAAATATTTATAGTATAAAATTATATTAGTAAATAGTATTTATAAATATTTATAGTATATTTATTAGTATAAATTATTCAATTATTCCCGAGCTCTATAGAACACAAACAGTACAATTCATCTAGATAGATTCCCCTATTAATTAAAAAAATTACATAACCGAAACTGCAAAAATGTTCTTTGAAATATAAAACATTATCACTGTTTATTTATGCTTATATGGTCGCAAAGATACATTTTTTTAAAAGTGAGTAGTATTTTCTGTAATGCGATTTTGAAACAAACAATTTAAACGAAAAATACGATAATTGCACTGTCACATATCCTTCATATCAAATGAGAATTGCAGTTTCCTGGATGTGAAAATATCGGAAAAACACCACGAATACCAAAAAAGTATGCAAGTCATAAAGTGTCATTCAAATTTAACATTGGAAAAACCGGAGTTCACCTGTCTCACTCCAGACAGGTGAAACTTTTTTTTTGTGTAGCAGGTTTGAAAAAAAATTTAAACTAGTTTGCGTGCGTACCTCAAGTGCTGTGAAAACCTAAAATTAGAGGTGGGTGATTGGGGAAAAATGGAACTTCCCACATTCAAAGTAAAAAATACAATCTTTGTTTCAGCGTAGTTCCTATGGTAACCATGGTACAGATAGGTTGCGATCGTTTCAATTGTAGTTTGGAGAAATATGTGTGATTTACACAGTAATCCTTCCTAGTGAATGTATTGCTTCTTTTTTTCTACCCAGCGAAAATTGCTAGGATTTTTTATCTTACAGAACAATCCCCCTAATGTATTTTTTTAGTTTAATTATGAACAACAGATACTTGCACAACTCAGACTCCCTTCCAAGTTGTACGGGGCAGGAAAAAGTCACGAGTTAAGCAAAATTACTGAAGCTTTTTGTCTGTTTTACTAGGTATCTATTTTTTTCAGCTTCTTTCACTCAATATTAGGACAGTTAACACAGAGACTTAATATAAATAACCTTTCTACAATATCGTAAAACTGCACACGGGGATAAAAAAAATGCGAAGCTTTTTCTTCACTTCGAATCGAAGTGAAATTCTTAACATCAAAAAATTGGATAATTCATTAAGTAATATCATTTAACTCGCATTTTAACTTAACTATTGTTTTAAACCATGAATGAAATTCAAGTACTGATTTGATTTTAAATCATTATCACTGCTTTTGCTTGTTGATAAAATTATCTTAGGAGACGGATCTTTCTTTGAAAATAATGGTATTGCTACAGGTTTTGCATCTATTTTCTGCGACCAGAATTTCAAATTATAAGATATTCCTTATAATAACGGAATTTGTCTTGTTCATTCTAGAAGAGAAATTTAACCCATCTTTATCAGATAAACAACTGCAATAAGCGGACTTAAGTTTTTCGTCATATTTGTATATAAAATGATATGCAAATAAACGCCTGCATATTTTTAATGGTATAAATGCATTTCATTACATTTACTTTCACTGAATAATGATTTAGTTTAGTGTAACGTCCCGTTTTGAAACAACACGTGGTCTATTTGGGGTCGAACCTCGTTATTTTGAACCGTATTGTTTGAATTGAAAACTACACGGAGCCTTCACCTCCCTCTCGAAACTCAGGCTCCACACCAATGGGAATATCTTTGACCATTAGTGGATTTAAAGAGCACCAGGCACTTATACAGGAATGATATATATTGGAATCAGGCCTTGAAACTGAGATTCTGCTGCGAGGCCACTGCGGCCCTTTGTTGATTGATAAGACGTGGGTTATGTGGAAGTTTCAAAACTCAGGCTCCACACCAATGGGAA
>BGPR01001859.1:36696-71376 GCA_013235015.1 Araneus ventricosus | reverse complement strand
GCGGCCCTTTGTTGATTGATAAGACGTAGGTTATGTGGAAGTTTCAACTTTGGAATCGGAGGATGACTGGTTCATGACGCAATTCCACCAAAGATCTGCTCATGTATAAGGGATTAGAGCGCGTTGAGTTCGCCGTAAGTCAAGCGTCCTCCCGCTGTTGTAGAATGGAAGTTTAGAGAAGGAAACGCCGGCTTAAGTGCCGTTTTTGTTATTTCATTTCAGTTCAAAAATACTAGATTCGTTCCAGAACATCCCTCTTATAGCTTCACAAGTTAACGCTAATTTTTGAGGACGAGCTTAGTAGTTATAAACTGTGGTCAGGTAATTAAATGTCCCATAAACCAACGCTTCCTTCCCTAGACTTCTACATCTAACTAACTTGTGAACGTTCAACTCACGAAGACAATTTTAACTTACTTCAGGACCATATATGCAACGAAACATCAAGGAAACGTGATTTAAAGGTGCTGCTCAAGTTTGAGACCCTCAGACCACAGTAACCAATAATTAGTCGCAATATTCATGATAAATGCCTAAACACTCATATTCGAATGTATATTTAACCCTGCACAAATGTTGATTTAAAAGTCACGAATGCATGTTGGAGAGATATATAGTACAAAAAGCATTATGGTCAAGAAATTTGGTCTTAAGCGTCTGAAAATATACGTGAGAATAGCAAAACTTAGGTATTTTAGGTGTGTGTGTGAACAGTGTTACGAATTTTTTAAAATTGACTACTTCTCATAGAAAACACAAAGAGCCAGTATTTGCACTCTAATAAGTAGTATCTTATCGCATTCTGTGTTGTACAAAGCGTCATTTTGTTGCACACGTCGGCAATGTTAAATGCTGCTTGTGGTGTTATTTTTACTTCCTTTAAATCTAAATTACCAGCTATGTTGCGAATATGTAATTTCAAATTTTTAATAAAGGTAAATAAAAACAAGTATTTCCTATTAATATGTAATTTAATTAACAATCTCTTTACGCATGTAGCAAGGGTCTGTTGTAGCTTGTGATTTATCTATTCTGTAACTATTATACTACTCTATGTAAATAATGTATTAAAGAGATTGTTAATTAAATTACATATTAATACGAAATACTTGTTTTATAATTTTATCGAGACGTTTCCTCAAAAATCTACGGCTGCGGACCCCAACTGCGCCTTTCTTATGTTTTATTTAGAGTATCTTTTTGGGGCGCCATTTGTTCACAATAAACAGAACTACATTTCGCGTATGCGCAGTAAAACATTATTTACTACAAATGCTTATATTTCCCTTAATATACGAATTTTAATACAATGTTTTTTACGTATTGTCAAGTATTCTGTAAGTTTCGTATAATTCGAAAGAAAACTCTGCTTGTTATAATAAAAAAACATGCGGAGTTTGAAATTTTCAATTTAGTACCGATTTTTACTTATATTTTGATAAATATTTTTATTGTCTCACTTTGGGTTCTAGTAATACTCCTCAAGCTCTTTAAAATGACACCAGAATTAACTTCCTAGCTAAACGCGTTTCCACGCTACGCTTATTTATAACCTTACATAAAGCTAATTCATAACAATCACCCGCATGCGCCTACACTTGTACGATGACGTCACCGGAAAAACAAATACTATGCGTCAAACTCTTACAGATATGATCTATCCGTTGCAGGGTCAAACATTCTTTTTGCATTATTAGTCTCGTAATTATTAGCGATTCAAATCTGACGGTATTTTGTCACACAAGAAATTTCGACCGATTATCGCTATAACGAGGGGAAAGACGTTTTCACGTCAATAAACAAATTTTTGAATTTTAGCATTTGGCATTTATAGGAAGAGATAATATTAAAAGAAAAACGAATGTAGAACAGCAACAATTTGCTCGTAAAAGACGCACAAAAAGTTCTAAAGATCAAGAAACAAATATTATATCTGGATCTTAAGATAAATCAAATTAACCATTTTTAATAAATAGATAGAACTTCCCTTTCATGTATGCCCACTTCCAAGCAGCAGTTCTTCAGCACAGTTACTGCCCATGCGCAGCTGTATTCCTTGAGTACATATGGTTACTATCTGACGATTTTGTTGTTAATGTTGCCTACGAGGTATGGATAGGATGTGTAAATATTCATTGCGATTTTCATGAGCATTCTTTCAAGAGGGAGGCGAACAGATGCAACTAAGCGATTTGGTTCAGTGTGTAAGCGGTCTTACTTCGGTGCCCGCATCCCCAGTACCAGCAAATTCTTAGTTCCTGAATGTTAGACCAAGCAGCGAAGTATTTTCTTCTCTGTTATACTTTCATTAATTCAAAGTTCAACTCAACATGAAGAATGTTTGAGTACCAAATCATTAAGAGGAAAAGTAAAGCCACAAATCCATTGTACTGAAATTGTTTTTCCCGAGTTCGGTGTTTGCGTGTGTGCTTCGTAGTACAGTCAACTTTATCAAATTAGGAGATCAATAAAAGATTACGGAGTCGAGTTTATTTACGAACAGAAATAAACCAAACAGCTTAATATTTTTCACATTCTTCACACATAACAAACAGTTTAAAAATCACAGTCATATCAATAAAAAATCATGCCACTAATTCGGCCAGTGATAAAAAATTGCTTTCCGGCTTTTAGTCAGATCTCACAGCTAAAAGTAAGGTGAGATTTCTTTACTTTAATATATTCTCAGTGGTGCACTAGTTAAAAAAATTGTCATATCATGAATCACGAAGGAGAAAAATTTGAGGTTGTTCTAGAAAAATATTTTAAGGTTGGCTACTGACAGCACACAACTGCTGAAACATTTTAACATTTTATTCAACAGCACTAGAGTTGAGAAGTGCACTTGATTACCGCTTCACTATAGAAGTGTAAATAATTTGCAATTTTAATGATTTGATTTGATTTTTTTTTCTCCTTCCCCTACCATGTTACAAATATAAAATTTTTAAAAAAATTTGTAATCTTCACTCTAAGTCTGTTGCTAAAGCCTCTGGCTGTTTGAGAAATCCTCATCAGAATTAGATGTAACTTTCTAGATTTTTAGTTTGAACAGAATGTTTATGCAAAATACTTAAGATAATGAAAAGTAATTTGAAGGGACAAGTCTTTGAAATTGAATTATTTTTACAGACTTTTGATTTCTTTTATGTTTTTAAAGATAGGATTTTGTAATCGCTTTTCCACTCACTTCCTGATGTGTTAGAGTTTTCATATTTTGCACACTAGTCTTCTCTCGATGAATATACACTATTTTAATATTTTCAGATCTCAGTTGTCTGTTAATCGCTAATTTTTATTATTTTATATTCCATACAAGAGGCGCCATCTGGTTGTGAGTTGTGAGGAAAATTGATTACAAGCTTCCATAATATAATTGAAGTCTAAAAAATTTAAACATATTTTACCTTTCGTCCCACTAATAAAAGTGTGTTGTTTCTAAAAATTATTTTTTTCTTCTTCTATAGCGTTAGACTGTACCGTTTATTTACTTAGACGATTCAATAAAGTAGCATGTTTTATGAAAGTGTATGTCTATTTGGTGGCCCGACAAAATTCAGACCACAGGAAGGAATAAATTTTGACTTTTTGTCATTCCTTTCCACAGAAAATTTTGTTCTTTTTTGAACTAAAAATGACGTGTGGTTTCTGATGAGAGCGCCATTTTAGTTCCTTTCCATTTTGAATAATTTCTAATTAAATTGTTCTAAGTATTAGAGAATCTTTGGTTTTTTATTTTATAGTTTTTGTTGTATTATTTTTTTAAAAATTCTCTGTTGAAGCAATTACTTTTTGCTGCTGCGTTTGCGAGCAAAAACGTTTATTGTTTTCATTATTTTTCATTATTATTATTATTATTATTTTGTTTCTTTTAATTTATATTCCTTTTAATTTAAATTTCTATTATTTGTTTTTGTATTTTATTAGATTCGGCTGCATATGCGCCTTTCTATTTAATGCAAAATATGTTTTTATTTTTATTTTAATTTATTTAAATTTAATTAATTAATTTTGCTAAATTTTATGAATTGTAACTATTATGTTTTATGAAAGAATATAGCTAGATTTCAAGATCTTTGTCTGAATATAGATTCTAAGGTTTATTCATTGACAGAAGTTTTTCAGTCTTTTTTTAGAACCACGCTTGAGTGATGGAGGATCTCGGCTTTGTGACGCGTTAGCTTGTGGAATTAACCCTTTCAGTCCCAGGGATCATCATTTTCATTATTTTTTTGTCCGACATCTAAACCTACCTCTGATACCAAATGGACAACATTTGATTTTTCGCATTTTCCTCTTTTCAAATATGTTTTATATTCTTACCAATAAATGGCTGCACTATCGATTTCATCTCTTCAAAAACTGCATTTTTGAACTTCACTTCATTCAGCGGAAAAAAAATAATTTTAACATAATTTAAATTAAATTACAGGTACAATTTCATTCTTATTATTTTTAAATATGTTAAAATATTTTATTTCGGCTGGGTTTTTTTCAATTAATTTTTTTTAAATTTTATGTCCTGTTTTTTTGTTGCGTTTTTCTTTTATATTTTTTTTCTTTCTGAACTTTCATCTTAAACCCAAAACGAGTACATTTCCTAAATTTCAGAATGAATAATTCTGCGCTTCGTTCTGAAAGGGTTAAAACCCGACTCCATCCCAAATCCCAGCATTCAGATCCGCTCTGTGTAGACACCTACACGGTAAATGCATCGTGGGCATCATGGTAAGTTTGATCTGGTGTGAAAGTTTGGAGATGGACTCCTAACGGGCTCAAGTGCCGTCTTTGTCATTTGACCAAAATTCAAACTTTCGACGTTTGTCCCAAAATAACATTCGGTAGCTTTAAAACGGGAAGTTAATCCAAATAAAATTAACTTTTGATCCTTCGAATAATTGTTTTTAATTTTTTATGATCGTGGCGGAATTTTTACATCTTCGTTAGAATGCACAAGTTTAATCAACTTCAACTGAGGTTTCCTTTCTGAAATTTGGAATCGCTCCTTGTATATCTAATAGAGTGGTAATTTCAACTGCGATTCAATTATGGCTATTCCTTTATTAAGTATTTGCAGCTAACCTTATGAATATAGAAAATAAAGATTTATGCGCTTGAACTTTGTTGATTTTTTGTTTGATTTCCTTCAAAAGCATATTTTTTGTAAAAACAGTCCCCAATTTCTCTCCAAATCTTTATATTTTTTCACATCTTTCAAAATTACTTACACAACTACACGGTCTCAAATATTAATTTGATTTGAGCTCCAACCAAGATGTCTAATAAGAAACCAAGGTGTCTAAGAAATGAGATTTATTAAATCAAACGATATGTGTCAGTAAAGCTTTTCAAATGATGAATGATAGCATGATTTATTTTCATTCAACCAGTTTGAAATAATTTTTAAGATCTCTGCCTTTCTTATGAATATAGGTCTGATGCTGACCGATTCTTCTGAACTCTTAAAACAGAGCTGAGATTTTAATCCCCCCGAAAAGATTCGTATCCGTAAAGAGAAATAGCGCATTCACTGAAGAAGACAGCTCTGTTTGTTGGTTTTGGTTTCAAGTGGCAGCTTGTTTGGAGTTTTGAGCTTCTCGAGCTGCTTTTTGGTTTCAAGTTGATTGCTTTGCTCTGCCAGATTTTGCTTCTCTCCAATTTATTCTGCTCAAAAGGCACATCATGTAAGAAATGTATAACTTGGGAGTATTACTCTTTCTCCTCATATCTTTAATGCTGCGTGTTGGAATATTTAGATGGCCCAATTTATTTCAAGTATTGAAAGAAAGATGGGGAAAATTTATGTAATTAAAGTTTCAAACTATTAAAAATATTCAATATTAGTAAGGGCTACTAGTAGAATTCCGTGAATACAAATACGGCGCAACAAATCCCAATCGACTACTAAATGCAGAAGAACGAGGAACCCGAACGATTTCAAGGTAATCATTTGAAAATTCACCTTCGATCGTTATTTTTCAAGTGTAGAATTAACTCCAGTTTCAAAACATTTGCAAACTTTTCAAGAATGCATGTAAGGTAGGGGCCCCAACTATCGCCCACTTAAGCCATTATGTTAATCAGAGGGCTAATTCATGTACAATTTGTCTACAATCTATTATCTTGACTGTTATCCAAGTATATACTGAATTACAACTTAACACGTGAGTTTAACACACACACCAAAACTTTATTTGCGACTGCAAAATTTTTCCGTCTAAAAAAAGTGTTCCTAATATCGCCCACTATATGTTCCTAACATCGCCCAGTATATGTTCCTAACATCGCCCACTATATGTTCCTAATATAGCCCACTATATGTTCCTAATATCGCTCACTATATGTTCCTAATATCGCCTATGTCTAAAATGGATTTAAATGAAGTGCAACTTATGCTATGATCAAACTTTCTTTATTAAACATGAAAATTGAGGCAGGACAAAATTGAGAGTAATACAAGACAGCGTTTTTGGTACTTTATCAATATAGTCAAAGTATTCTTTTAATCTTTTGCACTAATTAAAACATTAAATTATAAAGGAACTTAGGAACATTGTCAGGTTATAGGGCATCAATCATGTATTTTTAAAAGGCAATTTTTCTATAGGGGCTAGGGCGATAATGGGAATACCCAAGTGGGCGGTAATGGGAAAACCCAAGCGGGAGATATTGGGAACAACCGAACCCTCAAACATGACGGCATCACCCGTCGGAATCTGAACACCAACCAAAAAATAGACTACAACAAAATGTATGCAATTATAATCACTATCGCTGCCTTAAATGGTATAATATTATGACTTGAACTTTACTGATTATGCCAAAAGTAATTAAACATGATTATTAATTCATCTAACACGAAAATCAGCAAAAATTCCCAGAAGAAAGAAAAATCAACACATGTTCAAACGGCTTCCTCAAACAACTACTGAAGGGGGAGGCTTTTTGGTTCATCTAGTGGTCACCATATACTACTTAAAATCAAAAATAAAAAGTGGTGGGCGATATTTGGGCCCCCTACTTTATTTTAACAAAAGGCCTAACGTGGAATTCATGTATAACATGAAAAAATTTCATTTAGAAAAGTTTTGAGCTAATTTTGAATGGAATTGAGGAATTTCTTTCCTAAAAAGACTACAATCATTGAAGCATATTGGAACTTGAAATGAGTAGAAAATAATCGAAAAACTTTCGATATTTGAGCTATTTTGACTTAGTAACTGTAGCCAATTTATCAAAAGACCCAAATTTATTTTCTCTTTATAGTAAAATATTGTTGTCATAAAATAGGTGACTTTAATTCTATTTTGTTTATTCTTCTATTTAATAGGCAATGCCACTTATATCAATGATTCTTATATTTTATGTCTTTATTTTTTATATTGTGATAAGAATGCATATTTTGCATTATCAAGCAAATTTTAATACATACATATAAAATCTTCGCAAGAAGTAATGATTTTCAAAATTTCTCAGCAGATCATTCTAGAATAAAGTAATAAGAATTTTATTTTGTAAAAAGCATATTCTTTTTCTGGTCTTAAATATATACCGCCATAGATTAATGTAAAATTAAAATTCAAACTTGAAGGAAACTAATTACTCTTTAACGTAACATAAGGTGAAGTGAATTCAAAAATTACTACGAAAGAAGTTTTACGAAAAGAAATATGAAAAGATTATTAAAGTTTCATACTAGATGAAGTTAATTTTCAGAAAATTTTGAAGCAAAATAGTATATTATTAGGTACTTTCAGCAGCGAAAAAAATACTGTGTACTTATTTTTCAGAAAAAAGTAAATAAATGAAGTCCTTTCCCTGAAATTCATGTAAGGGGAATAAAACATTTATAGTGAAATAGTGAATTTAGTTTTTTAAAACCAATACAATATAAGCGAATTTTATAAGGTTGGAATTTGATTCGCAAGGGAATTAGTGCGGTTTATTAAAATATTTAATTTACGATGTTTAGGGACGATATTGTTCACTTGTACTTTTAAAAAATATAAAAATGTCCATTCTGAATTTTATTCATTATGTTTCGGATTTTGTATTAAATTTCCTATTATGTGATATGAGAGTTTCAGGCAAATCATTGTATCAAACGAGCAAGTAGTTGTTTGAAAGCAAACTCCATCACAAGTCTTCAACAAAGCTTCTAATTTATCATAAGACGTGTTAAATTTGATAGCTTAATGTATAGTTTAAATTAATACTTTTCAATAGTAAAAGTATGTTGACAACTTAATCATTTTTCTTCCCTTCCGCCGATATCTATTGCGCATACTCGGCATACATTAAACATATTTTACTTTCTGGAGGAAGAAATGAGCACAGAATAAATATTAGCCATGATAAAAGAAGACCAAAATTGGAAATCGTAAATTGTCTTGCCAGTGAAATCTAAAGTACTTATCTGTTTGCCATGCGAAATCTGCTTGCAGAGAAAATACTGAAAATGGAAATATAAAATCGTCCAGTAGAATAATGGCACACTGCGAGTGTTCACGTAAAATGTAGTGATTTTCAAAATTAGGCCACGAAGAATATGGTTAATATTATTATCAGTCATTCAGTTTTGTAACCGCGTAAAATTTCAATTACAGGTAATTATAGCATGCAATTAGTTTTGTGAAAAACAGAGCTGATAGGTTTTTTTGCAAATACAGATGATTCCATTGGAATACATGAGCTTTCACATATTGTATATTTACATGTTTTTGTCTCTATGAATGAATTTTCTAGCCAGACGGCAATCAGATATTTTTCAATTAACACCCTAAATTGAATAATCTAAATTAATTTTTTCATTCATAAAATGTAAGCTTAAAATGATAAAAGGAAACATGAGTTATAGATACATAAATGCTTTTTTAAATCTCTCTTAAAAAATAACTAAACTATTTCCATTTGAAAAGATATCGGAAAGGATTATTAAAATTGTATCGTTAAAAAATATCAAACTACCGTAATGGAGGTAGCTTTAGTAAATTTTGTTGAAAATCGGAATAACATTCATTCAGAATTTAAGTACTCACATCTATCATTATAACCAAATAGAAGATCAGAGAAATTCATGGCATACTTAGAAACAACCTGCTTAAAATATCTTAATTTTTTATTCTTAATATTTAAATTACTGTCGAAATACATTCCATTTATTGCTTTTTGTTGTGCAATACGTTAAAAGCTATATTTCTCGGAGTGAAAGTTTACTGATATTTTCGTAAAACATTTTAATATAATTTATGAACTCTTATACTAAGAGTATTATGTGGATATATTTTGAGGATATATTTTTATAAGAAAAACGGGAAAAAGTCGAAGCTTTGATTAAACATTAACGATACCCATCGGGGGACACCGCGAGGACGCGGATGAGAGGCTGCCGTATAATTAAGCTGACTCTCGTCAACCCGATGGCACATTATTATAGTGAGGCTCTTCGCGCCCACTCCGATGATAGGTCGTACCCCGGACAAACGGAGGGGTTGCTGCATGGCCACCTCGAAATGAGAGCTATTGCGCAGGAACCACAGTGCCTGACTGCTGTCGTGGTGGCCGGTCATTCAACTTGTACCCGTATGCCTAGTAGCAAGTCGGGATGATGACTTAGTGTGATTAAACATTAACGATGAAATGCAAAGAAGACTTTTAATAATTTGTAATATTTCTGTAAGAATTAATTTTGCGAATTCCACCAGATTCTGTCCTACAGTTCTCCATTTATAAGAAACGTAATCTAAAAATGTATTTTTGGAATCACACACTCAAGATCTCTATAACTTATTTATTTCCATTCATTTGATTTTATATTGTTCATTTTTAGTATTTTTATAGTTTATATTTATTTCATTTTCCATCCTTGGAATACCTTGTGAGTACAGGCTTTAAGGCTAGCATGAAAAAAATATTAATTTTATTGAAACATTTAAAATCAAACGACGGCCTTTTACTTCGGTACTTCAAAGTAAAAACATTAATTTTATTGAAACATTTGAAATCAAACGACGGCCTTTTACTTCGGTACTTCAAAGTAAAAATATTAATTTTATTGAAACATTTGAAATCCAACGACGGCCTTTTACTTAGGTACTTCAAAGTTCATCCTAAAGTTTAAAAATTAAAAATCTCAACAAAATGCATTTGTGAGCATTTTCACAGGAATATAAAAAAACTATGCTAAACATTTCTATTTCAGCCTGTATGAAAACATTAAAATCCAGCAGAAAATAAAAAATAAAATAAAAAACAATTACCTATTTAATACTTTGTTGATCAAACGTTAACAATTTGTTTGGAAGGATGCGCTACCTTGTTGGTAGATCCAATATTCCCCAAACAGAATGGCTGCAATAGGCATAAAATGGCCAATGATAGTGCTAGGGTTTGCCTTTAAATTAAACTTTCCAGGAACAAATGTCACGCCATTAAATAAAGAGCAGCCATACATAATAACAGATCCACCATATAATTGACGTATGAAAAAATTATTTTTCTCTTCTGAAATCATACCAATAAAACTTCTAGTCATCAGCATTTCCATTTCCTTCCATTAGAGAAAATAACCTACAACCATTGATCGCCCCAAACCTCACTACCATGCAAATTCTAAACGGTGTGGGATGTATCATATCAGTAAAGGAGGTTTACATAACTTTGCGTTGTATTAGATTCCCAGACCAAGTATTTTTTTTATCGCAGATGGTTTTCCTGCAAACATTTAAAGCGGTCGTTCTAAAAACTCTTATACTAGAGAATTTCTAGGTTGATGCTAATTATAAAACACACCTTCCCTCTCTGGGTGACAAGATTTTGGTGTGTTCCGAGATTTTTCTCCTAAACTCATCTTTTAAGTTCATAAAAGTTTGATAACTCTTCTTATAATATTTTCCTATTTGTTCTGCTGTAGGCAAACTACTCCTTCCTCTGATAAGGCAACAGCTTGAATCTTATATATTGGCAGTTCAGTTAGTTAAAATTGCTTTAAGTATTATTATAGAAGTAAAAAATTCAATCGTAAATTTCAAAGGATTTATGGTACTTCAATGACTTTAAGGTTTGAAAAATCATTAAAATCCTAACATTAATCATTACTTTAAATGCATAAGGGTGGTTTTGAAGTTCTTACATGAACCGAAATAATGCTGTTTTTGTATAGACAGCTGTTTGTTTGACATTCGTTTTTGTTTCATAATAAAATCCTCATAAATATATTTTTTAAACATTTTATTAGTATTTTAACCTTACCATAATCATTAAAATACTTATGTTTTCTGGTATAATATTTATCCATTTTTGCGGGAACGCAGTGGCCTCGTGATAAGGTCTCGGTTTAGGGGCTTGAGGGCCCCAGGCTCGAAACCCGATTGGACTGAAGATGCGCCACGTATGTGGGCCTGCTGCATGTTAAATCATACGAAGGAGGCCAAACGTCCGCTTTTATGATGCGGAAGTTTGGAGAGGGGGTACCAACTCATGTGTTGTCCTCGTCATCTAACCTTGGTTCAAAATTATGAGGTCCGCCCCGTTGCTTCAAAATGAGACTTTAATGGAATTAAACTAAACTACCCATTTTTGTAGGCCTTAAATTTTTTATATTCATTGTATTTTTTAAATCTTTTCATGACAGGCAAGGAATTTACGTTCCCATTGTTTGTGCATGAAAATAATTTCATTGTAAACGGGACAATTTTTTTAACAACAGTATTAAAATCGATTTTAATTGTAAAAATGTATGTTTTGTATTATGAACTTCTGTTTATCTCCCTCGCGATTAATCTATGACAAACCAGTTGATTTTAATATCATGGGATTTTAAATGATTATACATCGTTAGAACAACCTGCATGATTAAATTTAAAATTTAATCAGTTGTTTATAGTAATGATTTCAATAAATTATATAGTAATGAAATAAATAATTTTATAAATATCTTTCGATAAGTGACTTTAAAAGGATGCATTCATCACGCGTAGCTTCAAAACGGGTGGTAATTACAACCAAACTAAACTTTATTTTTATTAACCTTGTCAAATTCAGCATATTTATATTGTGCAGTTTATTTACATTATTTTTGCATACAATCTCTTGTATTAAAATATTTCATCATAAGTACATCCCATGTCCCCTTTTCTAAATACATTTACATGTTTCTTCGTGCATTATACGTGTCAACAATTTACCATTGCATGTTAAAAATTCCAACAAAATGTCAGGCTTTTCAAAATGTAATTATTCGCTGAAGAATTCTGAAAAATTAACATTTTTTTAAAATTTAACTCTTCTTGGGTCTTCTAAACTATTATATTTTAACTTGATGATCTTCATCACATTTTATTAATAATAGAAATTTAAATGATACAATTACGTTTTCGTATATAAAATCCCTATATATTTGATCGCACCTATATGCAGTTTATGATCAATGTTACAAAGAAATCATATGTTTCATAAAAATAACTTAGTAATTTATTTCCTCTTCTTTGATTCACTTATTATTAAGTCCTTTATTTTTTATTCCAGCTAATTTATCTTTCTTGAATAAAATATTCAGATTTAATTCCATAAAGACTAGTTGAGACACAAGAATTCACTTTCAGCATACATCCATTGCAATAAATGCTTATAAAAGGATTTTAAACAACCTCTTCATAAAATAAAAACAAAAAATATTAGATTCGTATTTATATTTTAGGTGGATAGAAAATGTTTAACATTCTGACCCTGTCGTTTTTTCTTTTTAAATGGCAGCTAGTTACAAAGAATAAGAAAACGCTTCAAATTTCACTTTTTCAAGATAATCTATGTTGATTGATTAAACTAACATTCAATTTTTAATCTCTACCAGAGCTACTTTTGCGACAGAGCTCGTAATTTTGAACTATGATCAGACAAATAGAAGAACAATATGAGCTGACATCCCCTCCAAAATCCCCTATACCTCACCAGCGGGTGGACGTTCGAACACGGCTGATCGTTTCTGGTGTCTAGTCTTAAAGCTACGGCCTTTCAATTCCGAAGCTTGAATATCGTGGCTCAAGATAATTTAGGAAAAAAATAATAATAATAATTTTTTAAATACAAGTTAATTAGTGCACTAGAAAGCAGAAATGATTTCCATTTTGATTACTTTCAACTGTTTAATTTTTTATTTGTAAATCATAATTACAAACATTATGAAACCTTGAAATCAATTTTCTTTCTCAAATTAACGACCATGTGGCGCCTCACGAATGGAATCAAAATTTAATTAAATAAACTGATTATCTGATAATGGAGTTCGGAAAATATTAAAATAATATATTGTCAACGAGAACAGACATTGTTCAAAATTTCAAAAATCTGGCTGTTCAGGAAGTCCGTGAAAAATCGATAGTAAAATTCCATCTTTACAAACTTGATTAAACTCAAATTAATTAAACTGATCAAATTAATTAATTGTTCAAACTGATTAAACTCAAATGAAATAAAACTGCCTGAAAACGGATTCAAGCAGCATTATTTATGGATTGCGGATTTTAATCTTTAGTTTTCAAGCGTTAAAAGAATAATTTTATAAAAATTTTGACAATTCATCTATTAGTAACTTTACAGACTAGAAGCTATTGGGGTAAGTAAAATTTGAAATAGACGATAGAAACTAAATCCAGGTGTTTCATTACCAATAATGCATCTAGAAAAAAACATCTAATCATAAATTATTTCTGTTTTGAAAGCTTAATTTCAAGAACATTAGATAAAAATTGTGAGGAATAAAATTTATATTTGCAAGTAATATTACGAAATCAAATTTTAAGTTTTTATTTTTATGGTAGTCGATTTGAAGTTATTCATCTATACTCCAGATATCATAAAAGAAAATTATAAATTCAGGAGTTTCAAACGAAAAGAAAACAAAACCAAAAAAATATTTCGTTTTCTTCAACACCTTGTAATGCTATGCGTTAGAAGAAATTTTTTTCACTTACACCGAAAAACTTCATTATATATAATCCGAAAATAACTTAAAATAATATTAATTTTGAACGTACTGGAATTATACTATGAAACAAGTATTGAAAAGTATTAAAAAGATTGTAAAATATCACATTTTATGCTATTTAGACAAGAAACTATCGAACTGATTTTTTAACATTGACAAATTAATAACGATATTGTATGTAACATATAAAATTCATTAGAAATGGTACAAAAAGAGTATCATAGCTTAAAGTTTTAGGAAATCTTAAGAATGAAATGAAAGGAGCAAGTAAAATAATGCCATGTATCTTCAGTTAAGACCTACTAACTAACATACACAAAGAGAAGGATTCAATAATTCAATTAGGGAGAGTTGGGGTAGATTGATACACGGGAACATTGATACAGTTCTTAAATTTTGATAATAGGAATGGATCAAGATGTTCATATTCCCTCATATATATGCCACCGTAACCCTTAGCACTCGGTAAATTTTTCTGCCATGTTAAGTCAAAAGTTAATTTACAAATAAATCAGACCGATATTCTTTTAATCGAAGTAAATTTTACTCTAAGTACGTGTTGAGTGATTTCTTTCAATAATTACGTTTTTCTGCCAGGGAATCTACTCCAAAGGTAGGAAAGAAACATGTATTTTTCTGAACTATATTAAGTTTTGAGGTTTTACAGCGTTGATTTTGCGTGACTACTTGTTTTAAATAAAAAAGTATCTTGGGGCAGATTGATACGGATCTTCTGTGTGTATCAATGCGCCTTAACAGCAGCTACTTTGCAAAATCGTCTACAGAAATGGAAAAAAAAATAAAAAATGAACTAAGAGAAACATGCAATTAAGCATTTGTTTAAACTATGAAAACAGTTTGAATTTCATTGCAAAAATAAAAAGAATTGTTATAAATTCAGCTTAAAATATTTTTAAAGAATTTTTTTAAATTAGAGGGAAAAATTGTACGAAAATTTAATTAATATCATTAAAAGATAATGTTTTGCATTTTTAGATGGTGTGAAAATTATTTAATTCTAATTGTTTTTCGCAAGTCATCAAGGAAGAACGCGAAAATTTCCCTTAATTTTTAATTCATCAAAATTTCAAAAAACGGCTTCGAGGTACACATTATCTCCCTCCAAAGTATATTTACACACACAGACACACATTCTCCTCTATTATTTGTAGAGATAAATTATTTTCTGAAGCATTATTGTTTCAATTTTCCAGTCTCATAAAAAATGTTGAAATTTTATTAAAATAAAAGTTTGTTTCTTTGTTAAACTTTTTAAAAACTATAGTTTGCTTTGATAAAACAAACTTAATTAACTTTTACTTTGATAAAACAAATTTTGTTTTGGTCCCAGACCTATTAACCATCCTTATTTTCGATATTTTTGTGCGTATCCCCGTTGTATGTGACAGACTGATACAATTCCATTTTTAGGAAAAAAATGTAATAAATAATTTATTATTTCATTTATGACTAAAACTCGTCTGAAATCCTATATTAGATTAACAAATGCATAAATATAATGTATTAATTCTAATTATTTCCATTGGCAAAATCATTTTTAAGCTTTCCAAATAAAAGTGTATCAATATCCCAATGTTCCCCCTACATTTATTTCTGATTTCCTTTTTACTCATTTAAAGAAACAAATCAAATAGTTTTAAAACGAAATAGTGTCAAAAACTCTTTTTACATTAAAAACACTGCCTTTATAGCATGTTACTACTTTATTCAAAACAGTTTTTATAGGGGAGACTGTAAAATTCCGAAAAATTTAAAGTAAGTATATCATACGCACAATTCTAAATGAGAATATAAATCCCAAATATTCGAAATTTTATTTTTGTAAAAAGTATTAGCATATACATGGTGAAACACCGTTTCAAAGAACATTACAGAAAATGAAAAAATAATATGTGTTCGAACATTTATAAAAAGCATTCTAAAAATCAAAATTTTAATTATTTTAATTTGGTATGAATCTTTTATTCGCATGATAATAATTCTTTATAAAAAAGCATTTGTAATGTATTTCTACTTTTCAATAATGGACAACAAACCATCATAAAAACCAAAAAGAAAACCTCAACCAATAAAAGAGAAGTAATGCTTGAGATGAAGCAGCATTTATTATGTTTTGCTATTTTCCAATAATGTATAACAAACCATCAAAAGCCGGGAAGAATATCCCAGCCAATAAAAGAGAATTCTCTAATCTGTCTATCTGCAGCCTTATTTCAATGCGAGAAGCCTTCTAGCTCCGGTCACTTGGAAATGGCATTCCGGAATACACTAAACCGAGGAACACGCCTCGAGTACATGCCACTACAACACGCGCCAGCTCCACCTCCGTTCCCATTGTCTTGCCCCACAATGCAAAAGCTAATCCATAATTCTTATTCTTTGCTCCGTTCCGAAATTTTGATTCGATGACTCGATAGCGAATGCTTTAACGGGAAGTCGTCGTCGTGCCAGGCAAATTCCAGTCCATTGCATGAAGTCCAATATTGATCAAAGAACACCGAGGAAATGAAATTCAAAAAGGATTATTCATGATGTGTCTCTAAAGGAAATCAAAAGATGGTATGCATCTGTAAGTATACCTTCGCAACGAGCTTCTTACCGACTTCACTGTGCTCCTATATGTGACCTGCCAGCAAATGTGGTTTCATATATCGATTTTGGTAATAAGGATTCACACACAGATTCTACCTCACCTGAGTAGTTTCGAAGTTGCTTTCAGACTGGTCTAAAGTTAACCAGAATACACTGAATTACAATAGCGTTTCTGAATTTCGGTATTGTTTCGTAAATTTCCGTGGCTATATTTTTCATTAAGTTATATATACCGATAGTTGTTAATTTTTTCCTTACACACATTCTATCCCGACAGGAGTTGCTAATAAATGAAGTAAAATAAATAAAAGCATGCTGAATTACAATTGGGTGTTAGCGTTTCATTACCATTTCAAAAGTATCACTGGGAATTTTTTGTATAATTTTATGTATCGATTTCAGCAATGGGAATTCGAAAACTGATTCGTCTAGGAATAAATGCGAAGTTTCTTTTAGATTGGGCTGAAACACCAGAACAAACTGAGTAACAATCATGCCTCGGCACTTCAATAATGTTTCGTAAATTTCAATGAGTTATTTTTTCATAAAGTTAAATATACCGTGTTTGCCCGTGAGTTTTGTTACTCAAATTCTTCCCTTAAGGATATTGCTCTCAAAGTGAAGTAAAATTAATCTGAATATGTTGAATTAAAATACTGATTTTATATTTCAGTAGTGTTTTATAAATTTCACTGGGTAAGTATTAATAAAATTTTAGGTTTTTATTTAATTAATCGATCTTAAAAACTAATCTATCTCCACAAAGAATAGTTGCCTGACTTTCCTGCCATACTTAAAAATAAATCTGAATATGCTGAATTACAACACTCTATCCGCATTTCCAATACCGTTTCGTAAATTTCAATAGGTACATTTATAAGGTTAAATCATATAGAAATAAAAATTTCTATTTTATTGAATTATAAATTTCTCCTGCAATTTCCTTCAATTGACTTCCGAAATAGATACCGCTTAATATTTCACATCTGCTGCACTTTTAGAACTCTTAAGATCCATATTTAATTCATATGATAATTAAACTAATTATACTAAGGTGGTTAGGGTCTGAAACATCATACAATTGTTCTAAGGTGGTTAAGGCCTGAAACTCCTTACAATTGTACTAATGTGGTTAGGGCCTAAAACTCCTTACAACGATTGCAAGTCATTTACCACTTGTTACCAACCAAATATATGATGATAATGTGCTTTCTGGACAAATTTAGCTTTTAATCAGAACAGCCTTTCATAACAACATTATTATTTTAAACTGTTATATGAACGACTAATTTCAATATTTATCATAACTAATTAGTAGATCCATTTGGAATACTAATATATAACATTGGACAAATATACTACTTAATTAAATATCAATGCAATGCTGGCAATGTTGCACGAAGTAATTGCTTAAGTTATTTTTATTGGGACTTAGTTTGCGATATTAATCAAAATGAATACATAAGAGAGAAAGAAAACTAATTTAATAAAAACACAATTTCTGAAAACACACTTTTATTAATGTACTAAAAAGTAGTTAATATATTGTAGAATTAAAGTTTATTATTGTATTTTTACCTATGGCTTTTAAGTCATTTTTATTTCATTATTATAAATAATTAGAAATTTTAACCTAAATTTTTTCTGAATTTCATCACCAGGTTGCTCCATTTCTGTGAATTAAAATTTAATTAAATTATCAATGAACTGACCTTTAGAACTGAAAATATTAAATAGCATATTGTCATCGACAAAACACAAATGTACCAAATTTCAAAACTTCAGCATACCAGAAAGGGAGTGAAAAATGAATTATAAAATTCCACTTTCACAAACCTGAAATAAGTCATGTTGAATAAAAGGATGTAAAAAGAGAGAGAATGTGATAGAAACCCATTCAATGTAGCGAATGATGTGCAAGAAGAAGCAGCTGAAGTTCCTATTAATCAAAAAGGAAATATTCAGAATTGTATTATGGAAAAATAATTAAAATGACCTACTAAACGAACTATTCAGAGTAATTGCGTTGTGCTTAAGGTTTGCTAAAACTATTGATCATGAAATTTTTTTAAAATTAGAATTATTGATGCAATTAAGTTGATCCATAGGTTTTGCATTTCAGTAATTTGTCTACAAATGTGTATTTAAGATAACTTCTTACTAAATACGAAAAGTTTAAATTTAGTTCGATACACCCAAGTCCAAACTGAAGTAATATAATTTATTAAAAAAGCGTCCTTCTGCGTTACTTTAATATTGCGTAATATAGAATTGTATATAATGGGACATTCTTAGAACTACATGCTATAAAGAATAAGTCATGTTCAGAATAAGGTATATAAATCTAGTCAGTTGGTAAAAATGCTGAAATATAACATTAGTTAAGGTCAACAGTGGCCTACAACTTATCGATTACTGATATAATAGCCCAGATCCTCCGGTAACGCTCTGACGTCACCAACAATAAAACTCGCGCAATAGCACTGCTAGACGTTAAACAGCATTATTTCATTGTTAGAGAACCTAAATTTCAGTAATTTTAAATTTAAAAGAGTAATTGTCGTTCTAATTTCAAATTTAAAAGCTTTAAAATAGTGAAATAGGATTTGCTAACCATTGATATAAAATTTATCTCGCCATGATCAATAGTTCCCGAAAAATTTTAAATTATATTAAGCATATATTTCAAATTAATTTCCATTTTTTAATAGAAAGTAGTGAATTACGTCAGTGGTATATCATACGCGTGATATAGTTTGGACGCCACGATGCA
Organism: Araneus ventricosus; assembly: GCA_013235015.1. Classification (NCBI taxonomy): domain Eukaryota; kingdom Metazoa; phylum Arthropoda; class Arachnida; order Araneae; family Araneidae; genus Araneus; species Araneus ventricosus. The sequence goes on along the minus strand of BGPR01001859.1, from coordinate 52,006 downwards.
TCTCATATTTAGTGCAATCGTGATGATATAATTTGATATTTTTTGGCAACGTTAAAATTTACACAAAGACATCCGAAGTACAAGGAAAATTGTTAAACAACGAAAAACACTTCACACTGAATGTTGTTTTCGAAGAGGTTTTTTGAATAATGAAATATGTAAATAAAAAAAAAATTTCCTGTCATAATACATACGTTTATTTTATATGTTTTCAATCAATGTTAAACATTTCTCTCGCATATATATCTATTTAAACACGTCAGATTTGGCGGTAAATCTCTCGAATGAAGAGTCAATCAACAATCACCCGTCATACTATGACGGGTGATTTTCTAATTATGAAATAAATACTTACACTGAAAAGCTTACAACATTGAATAAGTTTCCTTTAATTCTTTCTAAATTTGGCATTAAATCAATCCTTTTTTTGAAAAGCAAACAATAATGGAAAAAAATACTTTTTAAGAGCTTTTATGAGAGTGCTCTCGTGAATTCGTACAAAAATTTATAGTTTTGCTGACTATTACAAACAAATAGTCTAAATTTTATATCTAATTCTTATTTCAATATTTTACATCGTTAGTTTATATATTAATTCTAGAATATCTCTTAGAATTCTAAACAGATGGCAATTACAATACTACAATATATCCACACATTTAAAGAAGTATGGATTTACTTTGTGGATTTTTAAGAAACTTTTGAACGCTGTAATAATACTTAAATATACTATTAATATTGATTATGTGATTCAGCACACTGATGAAATAAGAGCATTATTAAATACTTTAATTTCATAATATGCGTTGGCTAATACCTACTGATAAATGATATCATATTTTGCCGCAAGTATTTGATTTATTAATTTTTTATTGTAATGTCATAAGATGATATAACACAAACCATTATTTCATCATCTAAAAAGTTGAATGATGTAATGCATTCTGTGAGTTTGATGCTTTGCACAATCTGAATCAATCTAACATGATAAATTAACTTAATGCATTAATGTAACATATGCATTAAGTGAATTTTTCTTTATTATGGTACATTCTGTTAAATCAAATTACAATTAATGATTGTTAATGCAAAATTTCCTTGCAGAAGTAAGATGCAATCAAACGCAAATCAGTCGCTTCCCTATAAGCTAATAAAAATCCTAGTAAAAATACTTCTGACTGAAAATTTGAAATCATAATGTTGTTTCTTTAATTTAAACATTATTTATTAATTTCTAAACCTTCTGTGTAATGTTTTTCAAATTTTAAATCCATTAAATTTTCAAAGCCCGTCATTAAATAATTTAAAGGAATGCAGCAATTTCCTAGCCTTATGGATCAGTCATTTATTTTTAGATGCATGCCGTAAATTATGAATGAATAAAACGTCTGTGTAAGGCAAGTTTTTACTTGGTTCTTGGAATATCGTCTAATAAAAGTTTAAGACTGATTCCTTTTAAAATTTGATTACCTATCTGTTGACATTCTAGAAATCTAATTTAATATTATAGCTATGCTTTTATCAATTAAAAATTTCGTTATATCTGATAATAAGTATCGACTTCAGCTTCTTCTTTCTGTCTATTTTAGCTTTGTCGAATCTTAGTAAGTAGATTGCTTTTTATACGATCATCTTTTATTTTAAACATTTTCAAGAAGTGAGGCCGAAGCTTTCGCTATAAATAATAGTTTTTTAACACTTGTGCACTTAAAAGTGTGAAATTTTATGTTTATATTTAATAATTCCTAACGTATAACGTATAAGTCTTTTATCACCAGCAGTTAATTTCAAGGCTATTAGTCTTGAAACTTTTAGTTTTCTTCTGAAAAGTGTGAAGTTACGTTCTATAGGTTATCAATGCAAACATAGTGTTTTTCTTTAATTCTGCATTTGTATTCATTAAATAAAAGAATATTAATGGCTGTATAAATTTTATTTTACACTGCATTTTGCTGCATTCTTATTTTGTTTCATGAACTTGATAATTATTCACTTTTAAAATGCTTAATATCAATACTTATGATATTAGAAATGCCTTTTTTGTTCAGTAAACCATAGTTGAAAGACAGTCCAATATTCATATCTTAAGCGAAGCGATAACTTTCACCTTTCTAGAGTAGCCATGTGGTGCAAAAATCTCGTAAAATTTTATATCTCTTCCGATATAATCTTCCAAAAAATTGTAAAAGTGCCCAGGAAAAGCAAAATTTTGGCTCTCCCAGAAAGCAGGAGGGATTTCTCCAGAAATGTCAAAAGCCACGCACTGTATAAAACCCGTTCAAATAATACGTAGCATCGGCACGTACAAGTCTCGCTATTTTTAGGGCAATAAAGTTTTGATTTGTGTCCTAGATTGCTCTATAATTGCTTTATCTTCTCTGTACTTTTGTTTTTCTTTATCTAAGAACTATCTTTCTGCAACTCATAGTATCTCTCGGCCATTTTCTTTTTGTCTGGGAACTACCTAACTTCAGACTTCAAATGACTTAAAAATGAAATATTCAGAATTCTCTGGAAAATAAAGAATGTGTAAATAGTTTATAATTGTTGATTCTGAAAAGTTAATTTGCTTACTAACATTTATCCTGCAAATTATTGGCACATACATTATAAAAGATATTGCTGTTATTTGGTACAGACTTTTTCCGTAGAGTCATAGGGCATATTTAAAAAAACCTGTAATATTTAATTGCAACAATGAATACAGTTTTATTGTACCACTTTAAACTTATTGCCAAGAAAAGAAAATTCATTAATTCGTTTACGTCAACATTTCCTCGAATAATTCCATTATTTCATCAAGCCTAACCTATCAACCTAACCTATAATCTATTAATTAATAATGCATTAGTACAGTGCACTTAAATTTAAATTATTATTTTGAAGTGTGATTCTATCTTATCCTCATAAAGCATTTAATTACCCTTAAGTTTGTCGAAAAACAGACAATATTAAGCTGTACATACGGAAGACATAGCACATAGCCAAACTCAAGTTACAACTTAACGTTAGCATCCAGTCAGGCATAGCTGTGAAAACTGATTTCAGCGTTTGAACGTAATTGCGAGTCACAAGCTGATTATCCACGTTTAAGCAGAAGCTTCCCCCCAAACTGAAGCTTATCTCAACAATTTCGCAGCGTCTTCTGAAAGTTACAACCAAGCATACTTGTAAAATCTAGCTAAACTCAGGCTTTGATCTAAAGGCGCGATTAATTTGTTCAATTTAAACATCTCTCCAAACCATCAAGGGTTTCCATCAAAGTGACGCTTTGATACGAAACGAAACTGCCTCAGGCCATTCCAATAATGTAACCAAACATTGGATCTTACAAGGTAGAGCTTCATACCATTTCACTTATTTAGCTTGTAATACAAAATTGAAGGCAGCTCATTTGAATGTTTAATGTATTTAACATTAAATTTGGATAGATTTTCCAAATTTATGTTTACTGTCGATATAGATTTTAGACATTCTCGGTAGATTCTTGTTAACAGTAATTCAAAGCCTACGAATTTATATGAACTATAGAGGTAAAATAATGTGAAATTAAGTTCACAGAAATGCAATAAGAATAGGCCATGGGGAAAATATCTGAGATGATTTTAATATTATTTAACATTAAATTTAGACCATTCTCCATATTTTACACATTATCTAGCTGAGAGGAAGGATTATCTTAAAAACCTGTAATTTTTCAAAAGTCAAACGGCTTAAAACAGGTGTAAAATAAACAGGGACAGATTATTTTTTGCTTACATTTTTTTTAAACTTTTTGTAGTCAAAATATATCTTAAAATATTGCAGAAAATTAGTCTTTTTATTTTCAAGCCAATCATACAAAAAAAAAATCGTAAAAGACACATCAAAAAATTATCTATCCGGTTTTTTAGAAGTTACTGTGAATGAATATAACTTACGCTTATTTGCCTTCTACCGTCAAGTATTCACGTACCTTATACTAGTTAAAACCCGTATTTTACCATCGTCCTATATATAGGACAGCTCAGATTTGTCGAATTTTCATAGCCAATATCGCATTTTTAATTTATATTCCGTTTCTAAAGTATATTTTAAGATTGATAAGTGCTATTTATTATCTTTTTAAGTTCAATTTTGATCATTTTAAATTTTTTTAAGAATTTTGAATTTGGTAAATTTTTGCTACTTTATTTGACAAGAATTATATTTTTCTTTTAAATAATTATGAGAAAAAACACAATTTCTTTTTTCAAATTTATTCATTTCATGTCTTATATTTTATTTCTGAGTAAAGTTAGCAAACAAAAAGTTATATTCAAACTGGTTTTACAAAGGTTTTAGGTGCCGTCCTATATATAGGACAATAGTAAAATCCCCTACTATGCACCCCCATACAAAGGCGTTTGAAATTTCGGGAAGAAGGATTAAAATATCTATGTTTTACTTATTGCAAAACTCAATAGCATCTAGTTTGCTTGGAACATGAAGCTGTAGGTGTGTCTTGAGTAATATATTTGTTCTGTTTCTTTGGTCGAGAATTTTGATCATGTGCTGACGCTATCTTTTGTAGGGAAAAAAATACTACTGTTCGAGATGTGATCTGATTTCACATCCGCTCCTCCCAGAACAGTATTGGAAACGAGTCGGAGATTTTTTAACTAAAGAAGCTTTTGAGTATTTAATGCCATTGGCCGATGAATATGAGGATAGTGATTTTTAAATTATAATATCACCACCTGTTCCAGAAATTGTCACTGATGATTACAAAGTTGGTGTTGCCTGCAGCAGCATTGAATATGGTCATGTTGCAAAGATTCAAGAAGAAGCAGATGGAACAATTAAAATTCTAAAGGAGAAAAGATGCTGCTGAATATGTTTCAACACCTACATGGACTAATTGTGCACCAAAATTTTCATCAGCTCCTAATTATTTTACGGATATGATTTCAGGAAAATCACCTTGGAACTTCTCGAGATGATGGCTGAAAATGTGATTGTCCAGCTATGGTAGAAGATAACAAGCATGCTTGACAGAAAAATATTCATGATTTTTGTCTCAAATTCGATGAACTTTAACAAGTTTCGGGAATTATTTTTTATAGCGGATGTTACATTTTACCCAGAGAAAAAATATACTGGGGAAATGCTTCTGATACTGGAACAACGCTTGTTAGTCAAACAATGTCAAGAACGATAATTTTAAGTATATTCTGGAAATTACATTAAATATTCTTCAACGTAGCTTTGTAAATATATCACATTCTTTCTTCGAAACAAACGTAATTATAAGTCTTTAAAAATGCTGACAACAATGTTGGCGTGGTGGTTCAAAAGCTCGTAACTTGCAATTGAATGTTTGAGATGAATTTAAGACAACTAAAAGGTTAGAAAAAATTTTGTACAGTTAAGATACTATTGTTACAAAAGTCTTTCAGTGGGTGTATGGTGTAAAATGTCGAACACGCAGGATAATGGAAAATGAAGGTTTATTCACAAATGTGCAGGAAAACACGTAGCACAGGTAACAGGAAACAATAGATATTGCACAAATTACCAACGTAAACAGACAACAATTCACAGGTAATACCAGTTCAGCACTTTGAGATTTAGCAACACAAACAGTCAGCAAATCACTAATAACGAGAATGACAGCACTTTCAATAGCGCTCAGCTCACCGGCTTCTGGATCGCACTGCAGACGAAACTCTCAAGTCGTTCTAGTGGATCAACACACCAAAAAGTGGATCCAAACGCGGTCCTTATATGCTCTCTCCGACAGGCCGTGACGTCACATATAGTTTTCTCCTATATTCAAAAGTATTTCTTTTCCTAATAGAGATATCGAGAAAAGGGTCGCATTTTCTGGAATCATCGATTTGTCGCCGAGGCCAGGATTCCCGGAACGGCCGATGCCCGTCACTCCATGCTTACCCCTGTAAAACTCCCTCCCCAACTATAATACAAGCGAGGCAGGAAAGCGACATTACATCTTTGTAACACTATAGTCTATTTTGAATTGTATCATGGACCAAACCTACTGGTGAAAAGTCTCAGTCCTTTATCCTCAAAACATTGATGGAATAAACAGAATTATCTTTTTTCTTCGGATAAGTAAATATGCAGTAATATTGAACTATTTTTACGCCTTTTTATATTCAATATATATATACTAGCAGTAAGCGCGCGGCGTTGCCCGTGCATAATGACTTCAACAAAATTAAAAAAAGTCCAGAATGACATAAAATAAAGCTTTAAAAAGTAATCAAAACAAAAAATGTGAGTGTTGTTTCCTCAGGTGATTGGGCACGTTGAGCAGCATTTTCTGTCTTGAAGTAGACTCTCTGACCATTTTCAAGGCGGAAGCTTAGATGAATCAAGGTGGGGTGTCGCTCGTGATTCGGGAAGTTAAATATTCTCCTTACTGCTTCGTTGCTGCTGTTGTATCTCCCCATTTGATACTTGTGGATTTCATTTAAGTCATTTTCGTCCAGAAACGTGCGAAAAATCATCTTAAACGACACAAAACATTAAATAAAGCTTTTTTCTAGATTAAATTTTAAAATTGAGGCTTCAAAGTGCATTGAGTCACCATTACGACTACCTCTGCACCAAATTTCAAGGCTGTAAGTACAGTATTTTCAGTCTAAACATCGCATGCACATACAACACAAACATTGCCTTTTATAAGTATAAATTGATATACGTAATATCTCAGAGAGCTTGGTTTACAGATTCCACAAAATTTTGGTGGAATAAAATATGAAAAAAATGTGTTAGGATATTAACACAGCTTTAAACAATGAGCGAGGAATACGCAATTAAATATTTGTTTAAACAATGAAAATAGTTTTGATTGCGTTGCAGCAATGGAAAGTTTTGGTGTAAATTATACCAAAAATATATTTATGGCAACAAAATAAAAATAGTGTTGCAAATTTCAAAATATTGTATGGCAACCTTTTCGTTTAAAACAAACTTTTAGACGTTTAAAATAAACTTCATTAGAATGGAAATTGCTTGTTCTTTCTTATGGTGTATCTATTCCTTGATACGATTATTAGAAAAAATTCAATGGAGGAACGAGTATGAAAATTCACTCAAAAAACCACAAAATATTAAATAAAACATTTTCTAAGCTTCTGTGCAGTCTAACAACTTTTTTAAGTCATAATAATATTGCATTAAAACCTCTTTTAATTTATTAAGTGGGATGCTAGTGAACAGGTCCTGAAAGTCATATGTCTCGATATGAGTTATTTCATTGTTCTTTGTAAAATCAATCGCTTTAGTATTATTTTTAATGATCCTAGTAAAATTTTCTTTAAAATTTAGAATATTATTTAGGTACTTAGAGAATATTTCTCCTGCTTTTTTCAGGTCGGAATTTATTCCGCAAATGATATATCTGAAATTAATGGGCTGTTTGTGTAATTTTGGATGGATCATTGTTTATGCAATTAATTCTTTTATTTAAAGCACGGATTTTTTCTGTACAGTGGTGCCATTAGATTTATATAATTTGAATGTTTTAGATGTTTTTAGCTCCTTATCCAGGAGTTCTAAATAGAACTTCTTGCAAATAATAGAGAAATTGCCGATCGATTTATCGATTGGAGTTAAAATGAAAAGTTTTTGTAGTTCTTTGATTTTTCTTTTATTGTTTTTAAGGAATAACGACTGTTATTTTTACAATAATTGTAGAACTTCTAAATTCCACAAGAATCCTGCTATATTTAGAAGTGTCACTAATGGCTGCAATTCTTATATTACTAAATCGGGCAAATTACTTCAAAAGTACCTGCAGGCAACTTTAGATAATTTAAGAGAACAAAATAATGCGATAATTATTAATAATAATGTTGAAATAGTTAATGCAATTAGAGATGTTGAAGTCTTCAATATACAAACTTATGATTTCCAAGATCTTTTTAATAGTATAGATATAGAATATTTGGTCCACACTCTTGTGAAGATGTATAAAGATTTTGGATTTAATAAGAATTTAAGTATGTATAAGTACAAAACTCTTATTAATTTAGTATTAAGCGAAAACTTTATTATTTTTAATAATAGACTCTTCCATCAGATTAAGGGACTGCCACAGGGGGGACCAGCTAGTAATATTTTGGCTAATTTATATCTACATTTTTATGAGAAGGACTTCATTTCTAATAATTCTTATTTAATACTTAGATTTATTGATGATCTTATTGTATTTAATAAAGATCTAGAACATAAGCCATAAATTAATATTTATCCTGATTATTTAAAACTAATTAAGACTAATAATAATGAATTAACAGCAGAATTTCTTGATTTAGAATTAAAAATTTTAGTCGGAAAAATTAAGACTGAATGCATTTGACTTTGATATTAATAGATTTCCTTCCTGGAATAGCAATTTTAGCAAGTCTATTAGTTACAGATAACAATAATATGATTAAAAACATTACACATTTAAGAAAGCTATATTGTTTGGAATCCCTAAAACATTTTTATTCACATATATTGATAGGAGATACTTAAGTTACTTAGAATAAAAAATATATATTTATTTGGGTAAAATTTTTTATTTTTCTCTATTACAAATGTTTTCTAAAAATTTTAGTGCTAAGATTATGTTTACAATTTAAGTTAGTTTATTCTAGTCAGTTTGAAATAATTCAATTTCCTGATTATAGGTGGCGCCATTATTTTTTAATATACAGGGTGATTATAATTAAAGTTGCACTTTCAAAAGGCTTTAAAGAAGGAACCACTGGTCAGAATGACCTGATATTTCATCTGCGTTTACGTGAAGCAATGAGAATGTGTTTCGTGTAAGAAAAAAATAGTTCAAAAGTTTACTGATAGATGGCGGTGTACTCGTCATAAGATGCTGAAAAACGATTGATTTAAAATATATGCTAATTTTAAGATGCTAATTAAAAAACGTGACAGGCGCACTGCACATTACACTTGTGATAAAAAGGTGGGTAACATGCAGTTCCTGTTATTCTGCGTCTGAGAAGGTAGTCATGACTCTATCATTGAAGGGTTGGGCTCTGCTCGTGAAGCTTTTTTACAAGAAAGGTGACTGTGCTGCAATTGCATTGAAGAAATTCCGGACATTAAAGGGTTTTAGAAGCGGCTCTGGTCCAACGACTGCATTCGGTCTGAAGAAGATGATTGATAAATTGGAAGAGGCGGGTACATTTGACATGAAATGTGGCAGAGAGAGGAAAGCAATTGCTTCGACGTCTGTGGGAGATGTGGCTACAGCATTGCAAGAAGCGTCAAGCAGTGCTTTGGGAACGTGCAGAGCACGAGGAATTTCCCGAACTTTAGACATGCCTGTCAGCACAGTTCGTAAAATTTTACGAAACAGCCTTCGATGCTATCTATCCATTCAAAATTACGAATGTTCAGGAGTTGGTTCCTGCCGACCTGCCAAAACTCCAATTTGTTGCTTGAATGGAAGTGGACAATGCATGACCGTGGAACATTTTGTGGACAGACGAAGACCATTTCCATCTCCGAGGTTCTGTCAATACTCAAAATTGCAGAATATGGGCAAGAGATAATCCGTTCCAAATGCAACCATTGCCTCTTCATTCTCAAAAGGCCACTGTGTGGTGCGGGTTTACGGCAGCATTTATCGTTATCCCTTTCTTCTTCGAGGATATTGGTCCTTCCGGTCCTGTAACCTATACAGTCAATGGGACACGTTATGAATCTCTTTCGCGCAACCAGCTCATTCCAGCGCGGATGTGTGGATAGCACAATTTTTATACAAGATGGCTCTCTGCCGCACATTGCAACACCAGTGAAGCAACTGTTGAATCTGCATTTTGGAAATGACGGAATTTTCAGTCGCCATCTCCCAACAGCCTGGCCGCCACGATCACCTGACTTGAACCCTTGCAACTTCTGGCTGTGGGGTTACCTAAAAGATGTTGTGTACGGGGGTCCGATTGCGATCTTAGCTGAGTTGAAAAACCACATTACGCAACACATTCACAATATCACCACTGAAACCCTCCGATCTGCTGTGGAACATACTGTTTTGAACTTTCAGCTCATAGGAGAAAGCGGTGGACAGCATATTGAACATTTCTTTAGCAAGTCGAAGCCAACAACAGTTTTTGGTCTAAGGACAATTGAAAACCTATTTCATTTTTGCTTTTTCTACGGCTTTTGGCCTAGGGACAATTAAAAACCAATTTTTTCCTATTTGTCGTGGTGTATGGGCTTGGAACAAAGAGTGCCACAACAACATGTCACGTCTAGCATATATTTTAAAACAATCGTTTTTTTAGCATCTTATAACAAGTACTGCGCCATCTATCAGTTAACTTTTGAACAATTTTTTTTCTTTTGCAAAACAAATTCCCTTTGCTTCACGTATACTCACATGAAAATGTCAGGTCATTTTTACCAGTGAATCTTTTCTCACAGTATTCTGAAAATGCAACTTTAATTATAATCACCCTGTAGTTCCTCTAAAATCATTCCATATAAATATTTAAATAATTAGTATGCTTTATAAAAATTTAGGTTTGTAAATAATTCTCTAGAATTTTAACTTATATATGACATTTTAATAAAATTTAAGACCTATTATTAATTTTCAAGAATATGAATATATTTTATGCGGGCTGTATTGAGTCTTTAGAAGAGCTGATGGATATACTGATGGCGGTAAAATGAATTTCTCACACTTTCATTCACTAATTCCTTGTTAATATATTTATATCTCAGTTGTAGAATTAATTGATGTTGTGCAATTTAGAATAATGTGCAATATTTTATGTTTTTAAAATAAATGTTAGATATCTTTCTGACAGTATGTAATTTAGGGTTAAGACTCTTTTCCCTCTTTCTTCTGCATATTTAGGATAATTTACCCTATATGTTTTCAACAACTGGTCTCATTGATGGTTTTGCACACATAAAATCAAGATTTTAAAATGACAAGCTCGTACAAAGTCGAGCTGACCTGTTAAATTGTTGAAAACTCCATATTTGGATTGTATTTTTAAATTGTTAATTTAGTCTTAATAGTAACAGAATTAATATGGAAATTTCAAAAACTTTCTATAGGTACTTTTGGCATTAATTTAATATTTTTGATTATTTGATTAATTTAAATTTAGATATAAAATCAGTTAAAATTAAATCGGTTAATTGTTTGATGCGTATGTTGTTTTACTTGTGAATAAATATGTTATTACAGTATACTCTCTATTATCCGTGCGCGGATTATCCGTGCTCATTTCGGACTCACAAAAAAATTTAAAGAGGAACATTTTCACGCTTAATCATGCATGTAAAATCGATGTTGATGTTCGATCGAGAGATTCATTCCTTGAAACTAGTGAGCCGTGACAGCGGAAGCTAAAGAATAGATTTTTCTTTCCTCTTCCACGTGCAATCTCTACCACTTCAACCCCTAATTTTCCGAGAAATGAATCATCCACTTCCTGCTAGCTAATTCTGGTATGAACACGCTTCTTCCTGACACGTCATTCTTTAACTTCTTCGTCCTCTTTCACTTTCGCACGTGTTCCTTTAGTTTTTGCGTCTTGTTTATCGTCAGTTAGTAGCGTGAAATTTTTTACTGGCAAAAATGAGTGGTGTGAAACGAAACGTTTTAAATGCTAAACAAAAATTAGAAATCCTTCAAAAACTTGATAATGGAGCATCAGTTAGTACTGATGCAGAAGATGTACTAAATGACGGAAATACAATTTCTAATTCTGCTGCTCTACAATCTGAGGAAACTTTGTTAGATTATATGGGACAAAGAGGATTTGATAATGGTGACATTACTGCAGTTCGTAAAATATGCGTCCATATACGACAAGAGATGAACAAACAGCAGAAGCAAAGACGCATTGTAGATTTTTTTAAGCAGTAAATGTTAAAAGGAGAATTTCTAGTTCGATGTTATACAGCATGCAAATGTAAATAATTTTTATATTTTTGTACTGATGTTGATTTTTTCTTTAATGAAAAGGAGTTTTCGGATTATCCGTGCTTTTCTATTGTCCGTGCGATCCCTCCCGGTGATTAACCCGGATAATCGGGCGTACACTGTATTATTATAATATATATATATATATATATATATATATATATATATATATATATATAACCTTTTTAATATGTTTTGTTTATTTTGTTTTGAATGTTCATATATATAACAGGTTATATTTGGGTTTATTTTACTATATATATATACTAATTGTTGGAATTCCAATTCTTGGTTGTCTTTTTTCATAGTGTAATAGTCTTTAATCAAACTATCTTTTGTATTTCGTTTGTATGATTATTGATAAGGTAATATGATTTAAATTTTTAGATTAATATTTGTTTATATTGAAAATATAACACATGTTATGATTAATTTAAATATTTAACTATATATGTGAGTGTGTGTATTAAACAAGAGACAAAAGACAAAAATTCAAAAACATACAAGAAACAATGCCCCCCCCCAAAAAAAGACAAAAATTTTTAAAAATTTAAAAATATCATGGCGAACCGCTCGTTAGGAAGAGAAGCTCGCCTATGATATTAATAAGTACTTTTTACTGCTAATGACATACGAACACAGGAAAAAGATGTCGCTATCCCCTCAAAAAGCACAAGACAATTAAAAATGGAAAAATTCTGGAATAAAAGACAAATACAATGAAGATGATTTAAAAAATCGAAAGCAAAAAATCCGAATACAAAAGACCTAGGATATAAATAATATAGCAGTATTCACAAAACAATAAAAGAGAAAAAGGCTTATCACCGCCAGGAATGAGCGCACAATGTATATATATATATATAATGAATTCGTTGTTGTAGTTGTTAAATAAGGAACAGGCCCAGTAATTAACCATTTTTTATTCATTATGGGAGTGTGGCGGAATATACATACATCTCGTATGAAAGTTTCAAGTCAAAAAAGAGCGGAAAGTCCCTGTATTCTCTCAGATAGGGATTTAAAATATAGACACGTGATCAAAGTGAAGGGAATATTAGCTAATTTTTAATAAATTGTTTTCTTCCTTATAGGAATAGGTTCAGGTCTCAGAGGAAAATTTAATTTCGACCTTAAAGTCGTTTTTCCTCGACAGAAAACATATTCGAATTTTGAATCTGCGTGGATGGAGGCCTCTGATGAAATCATTCATCAGATTCTTTTGCCTCCTCGTTCTTTTTAATTCGTTTTCTGTTAATATAATTGTATTTTTACCTCTATCACAGTTAAAATTTTCCTTAATTTGTATTTATATCTTTGTACTTCGCAATTTTTCCTGGATGATGCTGCACTTGCGCGCACCAGATAAATTGTGATTCTGTTATTGTTATTTTGTCTTTTTTAGATATTTTTTCTATCCTAACCCTAACAATATATCATCGTTATATGAAAAGAATCTATATTATATCTAAAATATACAACAAATATATTGCACCATTACATATTGCTATAAGATTAAAAAATACAACATTCAATAAAATATCCTTAATTTTTAAGTAGGAATTATAATATTTTTCCTGGTTTTCTCCACGTGTAACACAAATTTCGGCCAGTTTTACCTGAAAATCTTCCTGGAAAGTATTTATTGGAAGTAATGTATCACAGTTAAATCAGGTATTTTTACTTTGAATGCTATCTATGTGCTCTGAAATCACTTTAATCAACAGAAGATACCGCACTTCCCTTTTATTAATGAGTCATTGCCTCATAAACTTGCATAAATACGCTAATCCGAGTAGGATTTGAACCATCACGGATTTTGCAAATCCTACTTATTTTATTTTAACCAAAATCTATTTATTTTAGCATCAACTTTTTTTAAATTTTCGTATTTTCTCGCTTACTTGCCATATTTGAAGAGTTCAAAGTTAAAGTGGGACAAGTTCATGAGATTCAATTTTGAGGAAACTGCTCTTCAAGATGATCATCCTGCATTTCAAATAACAGTGAATTTCTAATTGTTCTTATTGCCTGGTGGATACAAAACGAACTATGAACTTCAATCCATATTACATAGAAAATATAACATTTCTACATTATTATAGTATTGTTGGTGCAAAATGGGCAAAACATGTTCTTGATCCACTTTTTATCTCTGAACCCTCCATATAATACTCATAGCTGTCAAAAGATACAGTAAGATTATTTAGTAGAAGAAAATGTCTCATTAAAATGTAAGTGTACCCACGTTTATAGGATAAGCTTACCTATTTTTTTTAATAATATGCACTTCTAAAGGAGATGTTTTTATAAATTTATAACAAAATTGAGCTTGTAAAAATTATTTGAGCGTTTCCGTTCATGTAATAACAAGTTACATCTTTGGTAATCTCTTATGTTATAAATTTATGTACGACTTCAAAATTAGTATTCACAACATGTTGACGACTGTTTAGCAATAAATAATAGGTGACCGCTATGGCCTAGTGGCAATGTCACAGCTTCGGGGCCGGAGGGCACCATGCTCGAATCCCAATTCCGCTAAATATCAACAGTGTACGTGGGCCTAGTTGACTCTAAATCTGACGTCGTGGGTCAAAGGCCCTCTCGCTGGCGTTTGCGAGTTTGTTTGGGTGTTTGAGAGTTGGCTCCCGAACTTTTGAGAGAGGTGTCATTTCAGGAGTCATCCTCGACGTCTGACCGAAGTTCAAAATTACGAGGGTCGTCCCAATATATCTAAACTAAATTAAGCAATAAACATGAAACACAAATTTAATTTAAATAATTTTTTAATTACTTAAGAATATTGAGTTGTTTCTGAACATAAATTGGGAAAGTGAGTTTAATTGCTATATTTAGCATCATATTTTGAAAATGACATAACTCAAAATTACAGTATTCGAAGGTGGTGTAGTTCAATCAAATAAACATCCAATTTCAAAGCTGATCGAGGGCGAGTTTGGGGCGATCCTTGTCGAAAAAGGTAATTTTGACCTGCTAAGAGATGACGAGATTGGCAGCTGAACTGGTACCGCATTCTCCAGATTTATACTTCATACCAAAGTGAGACCATTTGACCCATGATACTACTTTTGACGTTCACCAGGCTTCCGTAGTCACTGGAATTTCAGTGCAATAGGGTCTCAAAACCTAGATACTCCTATACGAATGCCTCCACAAACCTCACCATTAGGCCACTGCGTTCTTCCCGCCTTCAATAGCTTCATGGAAGGACTTTAATTAGACAAATAAAATAATGCTATAATACACTCATATAGATTTTTCTACAATAATATTGTTATTTTCGAGATTGGCAGCTGAACCGGTACCGCACTCTCCAGATTTCTACTCCATACCAACGTGAGACCATTT
>BGPR01001859.1:0-35942 GCA_013235015.1 Araneus ventricosus | reverse complement strand
TTTAAAATGTTCTAGCTGCAATTTAGTATACTGCAGTATTCATTTTTAAGCTGTATGAAAAATTATAAGTAGATTTTTTCTTATAATTTAGATGCTGTCATCGCAAGCAATGATGCACATTTGCTTTCAGAAACTCTAAAATTTCAAAATATTTTGTGTGTGTGTGTTTCTTGCTGCTTTCTATAAATTTCGAAATATTTACCAGCTCCATAAAATGACTAATGCATAGGTACCTAAAGTTTTTTTCTGTCGAGTGTTCACGACAGTTTCTGCGACCTTTCAAAGAAAAGAAAATTTGCCAGTGATTTGTTTCATGTTTTGTATTTTGTGATTTCTATAGATATGAAACAAAGTTGCTTTTTCGGATTTCGCCACTTTATTTTGCGCAAAATATCATTATTTCGTTCTTGTTCTGTCAAATAGTCGGGTTTAAAATGATTTCTCCTTTTTTCAACCCCTTTTTCCGCTACGAAAGTTAGTCTCGTGATGATACACCCACTTTTTACTTCGCTTATTCGATTCTGTTGCCCTGTGCTGCCCTCTTTTTGTTGAAAAAAGAATTAAGTTGGTTGTTTTTTTTAATTAACAAAAATATGTTTCGATACAAATAAATGTGAGTGTTCTCCACTCGACTTACTCGTGTGCTTCCACAAAATAACGCCACTTACAATTTGCGGTGGAAAACAATTTTGTCTAAGTGATATACAATCAAATGTTTCTGACTAATATAAAAAAAAAAACATCTTATAAGATTATTCAAGAATTCTCATTGATTGGATTTGACCAACATTTGAAACGTGTATTCAATTCTATTTTAAAGACCAAGACAGTCTGAGTTATCTTGACAGTCTGAGTAACGGTGTTCACATGAGCTCGGAGAGACATACAGACAATCTTCTCTTTGACGAACTTGATTCAAAATAAAATATAGATATACACCACTGTGTTGGATAGCTACTTACCAAATTTCATCCATTTTGTTTGTTTCATTTTTGAATTAGCGTGCTCACATACACACGGACGGACGGGCAGTCAGACAGACATAATTCTATAATGGTTTTGTTCGGGCGCAAGGAGGTCTAAAATATGGAAATTCATCAAAATCTTTTTTTTCAGAAATTTCTTTTAGAATTACATTGTTTTCTCTTCGTATACGAATAAGTAAAAACTACTAAACATTTTCTATGTGCAATGTTAAAAGGAATTAGAGACTTCTTATCGACTAAATATCTGTTTTTCGTTTATTTTCTCTAAGGAGATATGACTGTTTGGCGAAAGTGAATAAGTTCCCATTATGGATATGTTTAGCCTTGTGAGTAAACACTTTTCGTGTATGTAAAATGTCATTATGTGTGAAGGCGGGCATGTGAAAATTTTGTGAGATGCAATAAAATGTTTTACTTTTCATTCATTTCTATGTACTTATACTACTTCTATGTACTTATAAATACCCGCATCAAAAATTTCATATCTTTTTCTTCAATGGTATGATAACCAGATACTCATATCGGCAAAATTATTTTATAATCCTCCTATACTGTTGTTTCCAATAAAACTGAAAATAGCTTGTTTTAGTCAAAGTCATCCAAACTAAGATTCTTCCAGTTTTGATAAAAAGCATTTTAATATGTGTGACTCGGGGAATTAACGATTAAGATTAATCTGGTAATTATGCGAATTCCATAGTAAGAATTCCATTGAATAATACTTGTAATATCTCAAATGATATCATGAAGAAATGATTTTTTAAAGATAATTTAAAAACATATTATAAGCTTTCTAGGATTTTACTATGTAAATAGGAGTATTTAGATATTGTTTTCTGTATCGAAATGATATTTAAATCTTCAAATAATTAAATTCAGTTACGGACATTTTAGGACTTAATTATTCAAGAATAAATAAGTTACTTTTATTGCAAAATGTTCTTCTACCTTTAAGATTATATTCTGATTTATAGATCATTATCCCAACAGCATCAACATACAGATTTTCTCTGTAATCTTGCTTAAATATATTTTTGAAAAAACGTGCTTTTGTCTAGTAGACTCCTTTAATCTTAGACATCATGTATTTAGAACTGAACTCAGTCTTTTGAATGCAATATGAAATCATCATATGCTGAAGATTTCTAGAGGGAAAACTCCTCCAGGGTATATTTAAGTCAAATCGTGACTTCTGATCTCTCTCAATATTGTACATGATACCAAAATCAATCGAAAAGCGGATTACACCTCACGTAATTTGCCTGTCAAGTAACCATATCGACGAATTCTCGTTGATCTAGACATAACTTCCCTACTGCCAACATATGCCATTTGTATCAATACCCTAGCAACATTATCCTGCCTATTTTGTGCCGTTTTGCAGAGGGACTTTTACCTAATAAATTAGTCTGAGGCGCCGCACAATTTAGTATTATTTTTTAAACTGCCGAATTTAGGGAAAAGAGAAAAATGTCAACTTTGTACTCATGTTCTGAGTCTTTCATGTCATGAAGATTTGTAAAATTTGGTTTCCTAAATAAAATAATTTTAATTATTTATGAATAAAAGTTATAATCCATTTCCATACCAAATGTAAATTCGAAATCGGTAGGCAAAAAATCATTTGCTATTTCACACAGAAAAATCTGTAATGTATATATATCTTTTTTCTAGACATTTCTGTATTATTCAGATGAAAATATAACTAAATTTTCTTAAATAATGGGGTACCTTGAAAACTAATTTGATTTTATATCTGGAAAATTAAATTAACAGTTAAAGAGAAAAGATAATATTTTAAAAATCGCTTTCTTCTAAAATTCGATGTTTATACAATTACCTGTTCATTTTGAAATAAAGAGATGGAACTGCAAAAATTTAACCTATGAAGTATAAATTCTTCCTATAAAAAATCAGATAATTACACCATAGCAGACGAAGTAATGCAGTAAAACTCTTTTAAATTCTGTAGAGTATCTTACTTACCACTGGTTAACAACTTTTAACCACTTCACTCAACGTTTGCCAAAACTCATGAGAGTGGTGGGTGTGTCTTTTCCTTCAACTTCTAGAATTCCGTTTGAAGTAATGCCGCGGTTGAAAATGAACAAACTTAAATAATTTCTTTACTTTTAAACATTTTTTATTTCTGTTTTATTGAAATAAATATAGCTTTTTATTACGTTGTTTCTTACTGATATTGAAATTTCAAAACATTTTGATTATGAAAGCACTGAACTAAGAGTATCTTTGGATTCAGAATGTTTGTAATATAGAAGAACCATCCATATCAGAAAAGCAAAATCTGTGTTAATCTGTATGATCAATGATAAAAAAAATAAAGATATGAAATCGAAAAAACCGGCCTTTTTTTCTGTACTCTTCCATGCAGAAAGAATTTGATTTTCATGCATCTTTGAGAATAAGAGATTATTTGAATTCTCAGGGATCTTACAGCTTATATATGTTATGGTCAATACAGGTTATTATATATAATGGCTGGTTATTATGTATAATTACAGGGGTTATTATATACAATAACCAGTTAAATATCCGGTAATTACGTATAATAGCCGATTATTCACATTGACCCTAACACATATAAATGCATTGCAGTTATAAACCAACAAATTCATAAAAAAAGAAATGAAAGGACAAGAAATTCAGTTCAACAACATTATATACCATAAATTTTTAATTACTGATGTCACAATGATCTTAACACATTATTACAATGATTGTGTAAATGTAATAAACACATGTCAGTCATGTCTACTAAGTCATAACAATCATTCATAAGTCATTTAAAGCAGAATATCTCATTGAATAAACAGTCGTCAACATTATCATACAGACTTTTCATTTTGTTATTAAAATATCATTCCCTTTATGAGAAATAATTGTAATTATGACAACTACTATAGTCAGTTTGACCTTTATTATGTCTACTTTCAACAGGTGCTTTACAGTTTGCCTAGTGAATTTATCTGTAAATAAATTTGTTATTTTATAGATGACTTATACACCACAGCAAAATCCAAATAATGTAGATTACCTTTCATATTCTCACATTACCTGCATCTTATTATTTACTTCTTAGAAATTTGTTATAGCTGAGAGGATATAATCACTTCACAATTTTTCGCATTGTTTTTGTCATATTAATTATCCGCTTGCATTTTAATAGTTATAGCACTCAACTTGATTTTGTGGTTCTTTTTCTCTCAATGTGCTATATACCGTTTTATACATGAAAATGAAAATAAAAAATAAAATATAATGCTTATTAACTTGTAGAAATGCCATATTTTAGAATTCATTTGATCGATGTTAAAATGCGATCATTATTTACAATGAATCCAAAAATATAGCAGTATTATGAGATGCTTTAGATCTAAGGACATGCTATCAAAATCTCTGATCCTGATTTCTCGCTGTTCGTCCTCATTAAAAGAATAGTTAATAATACCAAATACAGTGGAATCTCCCTATAACGAAATCGCTTGGTTCCAGTTGAAAAATTCGCTATAGAGAAAATTTCGTTATACGGAGATTAGAGATTTTTCAGTTATTTAAGTAAATGTTACAAACCTTTTAGTATGTGTGATAAGTTCAAAAATATTCAATTATGACTTTCAATTAAAAATGAAGTAATATTTATTATAAATTTGTTAAAATTATACTAATTTTTATTGTATAAATAAAATACTCAAAAGTGAAGACAATTCACCAATTTAGAGAATAATATGTACTAGCATGGATAAACATAAAATGAGTATTGTCACATCCGTTTGCTGTTTCCACTCCACCCCGATTCTTGGAATCTTGACCCGTAGAAATGTTGCTCCCTCTGTAGAAACCCAGGTCCCCACAACTGCATTACCCTTCACATAGCATTCTATTGTTATGTGTTGTCGCTGGAATGAACAATGCGAGTGGTTCCAGAAACAGGCACGTCTGAGCGATTTGTTTGCACAGAAATTAACAACTTTCTTCAAAAATGACAAGAATCGAAAAGATAAAGGTCTGGAAAAATTCGTTATAGAGAGATAACCAGTTCGTTATATGGAGAATATTTTGAATGTTATTTAACATTCCGATTAAAAACTTCGTTATAGGGAGAAATTCGCTGTAGGGAGATTTTGTTGTAGGGAGACTATACTGTAATATGAGCTTTATGATAGTAAAAAGGCTACTAATAGCGCTATTAATTAAATGGAGGCTTTAGTTACAACACAATGATATCATATATCAGGAATTCGGCATTATTTCAGATTGAAAATTAAGTACGATAAAAATGATTTTAACTGGAACTCTTGTCAGTTTGCTTTTGAATTCGCATTATACTTTCAGAATTTAATAGGACAGTGGATACAAAGAGTATAGTTTTAGTGATTCTTTTCGACTTGAATATCAATTGAATAATAAAGTTGCGTAAAATATCCTTCTCATTCCAAAGATAACAAATCATACTGAACCCAAACGCGATTCAGCTTCAGAATCCAATACTTCTATTTATTTTACGATGAACCTATTCTGTTGCTTTCATGTACAATGTTACTCTTAGGATTTTATGATGGATAAATAACCTTCTCAGACATTGGCTCTATGAACTTTTTTGCCAAACCATTAAACTTAGAGCAATATTTTTGGAATAAAAGCGTATATTTTTGCTGTAAAAATGCGATCCTTCTGCTTTCTTTGAGAACCTTCCTTATGCTACCCCTTCCTTGGAGTCATTAATTTTTCACTGTGAATAGAAATCAACTGTAAACAGCATACATAAATTAGATTTGTAGCTTAGCAACGTATTGATTTCCTGCCAAACAAATAATAATTCTTTATTCAGCAAATATCTGGAGCTGGAGTGAATTCCGTTCATAAATTCATGAGATTTCTTTAAAATATCGATGGTACAGCGATAAAGGAAAATACTTATTCAATTTTTGAAAGATTAAAATAAGGAGTATATTATTTAGAAAATACGTTGAAAAGAAATATTCAGTGGATTATTAGGGAATACTATATTATGATATAAATTTTATTTTAATTTTATCAATTACATAAGAACCTTCTAGGAAACGTAATTTATTGCGTAACTTTAACGACACGTAATTATATGCGTAATTTTGACTTTTTGTAATAAAACACATGTACTAAGACAAAAAGGAATTCTGACAAATAATATTCGAAAATTTCACAAAATTGTTGATATAAAATTCCTTTTCGTCACATTCTATCAAATTAATATTACAGAAACTTTAAAAAAATGTTGTTTGAATGCGACGATCAGAAAAATTTACTAAAAGTGTAGAGTAGATTGATAATACAAATTATGGTTAAAAGAATTCCTCTATTCCTAGCAATGAAATTTGCTACGTCTTTCATAATACAATCACATTTTTGCTAAAATAAGTTATTTAATTGAGATTTCTGAATTTGAGACAATTATATTTGATAATTCTTAGAATCGTTGCGAAAGTTTGCTGAATTATGCCTTCACACAGACATTTCGTTTTAATACAATAACAAGTGATTTAGAAATTGATTTAAAAAACATTTCCTCACGTTTAGTGTTTTCTCTATCTTTTCGTTTAATACATATTTATCTTTTATAAATGATACGAATTAAATCTTCTAGATAATAATAGATTTTCATGAATATTTTTTCCTAAAACAGTACTTAACCCCTTCTTGGTCGTATATCATACATTCGGCTCTTTTGTGCCCGTACGCTATTTAATTCCTAGGAGGTTAAATAAAAACTTAAGGCAAGGGGTTTATTATATATTTTGGTAATTTCTAACAAAGTAATACTACGTACACTTTGCGACCCTTGGATCTGAAGTACCTTCTGGTCATACAGCTGAACAACGATTTACATACCTGTAGGTAATCTGCTTCAATCTGACAAGCTAAAATGCTGGCCTGCAGAACAAAATTGTTTTGGATTTAACCCTCTGATTCCTAAGGGCATTGAAATAAAGGAACTTGAAAATACGGGAACGTCCGAGCTCCTCTATCAAAAATAAGGGAAATTCACTTTCCTCTTCGAAAACCACAATGACAGCTCGCATTGCCCGAATTGTAAGAAAACTCCCCTCTTCCCCAAACACATCTGGGTGAGACACTCTAACGAAGAAAGCACGCGCCGCGGGAGTGAAATCAATCACATTTAACGAAAGGGGGTGGAAATTTCAGTCTGACATTCGGACGTTTCGGACGGCTATCGTCTTTTGCTTGAAGGGACGTATGGGACGGTCCCGTATCGATAGAGTTAAGTGGTTTCTCTTCTTGGAGCTGTATATGCTATTCACAAGCCTTCAAGCGCTACTATAAAAATGCAATGATACTCAACAGCGAGAATTTTCATAACTTTACAGAATACGTATACTATTTCATCATGCATTATGCCCAAGGAACAAGCCGCAACGGTAAAAGACCCCAAGAACAAGGTCTAGTACTCAGACCTCCCTAACTATCTCTGGATCTAATAGCTGAATTGGCATCATACGAACCGACAAATAATAAATTTATACACAGATACTATTAAAAAATCCATTGAATTCATATTTTAGTTAGAATATTGCGAATTACGATTGTGAAATTATAATTTCTAAGCAGCACTGAATTTTTTTAGTAAAAGGTCGAAGTTTAACAGTAATATCTTGATATATCTATAAAACTATAGCTGAAATTAGACATATATGTGTAAAATCTTATTTATTAGTTATTCATCTTATTATCATCAAAATCAGTTCTCCAGAATTAACCAAAATGTCCCAAGTCCTCAGTTTTCAATACCGTACTTTAAAGAAAATGGAAAATTTAACGATTAAAGAAAAAAGAGTGAAAATTATTCATTGTGAATTAATTGTTTTGACAAGAATTCTTAATTTTTTTTGTTTTACTCCAAAATCCCTACAGAAAAACTAAAGAATAATCCCTAGCGAAGCACTGAGAGCCACCCCTATTAGCACAAGATGCTCCACAATATTTATACAATATCTTTACGATGTTGTGCGGTATTCAGAATATCATGGTGATATCGTGGAGATATCTCAAAATATCGTGTGCTAACAAGGACAGCAGCTTAAAAAAGTTCGCCCTAAGAAATGGCACTCAAAGTGACTGCTTTAAAAATTAAAGGAATTAAGAATTTTTTCTAACATCTTCACTTATAAAAATGAAATCTGTTAATCATCCAAACGCGGCTTTTAGAAGTTTGCTTTATACCAACGCTCTAAAAAATGTATATTCGCCAGACATTGGACGTGGAGATATTGTTAATATAATAAATACCCTTTTCCGTTTAACATCGTCTATAACGTTCAGATCTTACTCATGAATGCATATGCTTCTTCTATGAATCCGATGAAAAAGTATATTTAACGTGATTTGTGAAATCTTTGATTTAGGAAGTGAAAATATACAGAGAGATACATCAAATTTTGTAAGCAAATCATAAAGACCAATTGATCGAAACACAACAGTGCTTGCCAACTTAAAATTGCAAAACTGAAATAAAGAGAATTCCTTTTATGAGGTCTCTTCGCTAATTACCGCAGTAATTAGGGATAAATAATCCGATTTCAGCGATAATTGAGAGAAAACACATTTTGTCACGGAAGAATAGCTTCGTTCAACAGTTTTTGAACGGGACTAAATTTGAACCTTGTTTTAAAGGCATAATTAAGCTCATAATGAAGCGACTCTAAGTAGAGGAAATATTTTTTAGTGTTTGTGTTAATTTCAAACATAGTGTTAAAAAGAGTTGTGCGGCTGCATAATTTGCAGTTTCATGTTTAATTTCCTGCGTTGGCAATTTTTTTTAGTATCTGCAACCGACTCAGCCGTTTTCAAACACACCATTCTTCTGAAGGTGCTTCTGTTATTTCCTAAGTTTTGGAATAAATTTGCTATTAAATTTTAAATATAAAGCATCTTATGAGAGTTCAGAAAATAAACAAAGTTTGAAGGGGAAGTACAGCATTATTTTATGTTACGTATAAAGAATATAAAATATTAACGAACAAACTATCCATTTAATTAAAACTCGTATCACTTACACAGGAGCTTTAAAAATGTAACAGTAGAGTTATTTCTTTTACTACTAAAGGTACCTACGCATTATTTATGAGGTTACCACAGATTATTTTAGGTAGAGTTCTGTTGCATAGAATATTGGACATTATGTGACCCATTAAAATCTTGAAATCTATTCTTTTAATTATCTAGTAAACTTAGATGTTCAATACGTTTAATGAAATCTCATGAATTTAGAATCAGACCAAAAATATGCTAGTCAGGATTTTGTTCTCGTGGATTTGAAATCAAGAAGCTTCTTCATTTCATCTCTGGTAACAGAACTGAAAGAGTTAGTCTTACATTAACTTCCACAAACTTACTGCCAAATCTACCTACGCATTATGCTTTAGGTTAGTAAAAATATTTTTTGTGGGGGGTCTGTCGCATAGAATACTGGACACGTTGTTGATGTGACTTATGGCGCGAATCAACTTCGACGCAAGACTGGACTCAAGAAAGACAAACAACAAGAAGTAAAATTTTATTACATAATCGCCGATGGTAGCGCTGCTTCCGTTTAACAAGCCACCTGATGGCGGAAGTCGATTTTTGACACACAAGTCATCCGGGAATCGAACCTCTTTCGTGGTAAAGTCGTGTGTAAGCCGCCTTACGAATGTTAGGCAACATATGGCACAGTAAAAGAAACCGAGACCGGTATTCCATACCACTCTAGCTATCTTAATAAATTTAAAACTGTTCTTTGTGTTCTTCTAATTATCTAGTAAACTGAGATGTTCAATAAGATATAAAGAAATGAAATTAATTTAAGAATCAGATAAATAAAATGCACCAATCAAGATTCTGTTGTCATGAATTTGGGAGCATGATGGCTTTTCTATGTCCAGAAGAGAACTGAGAGAGCTACCATCACATCCATTTTGGACAAAAAATATTGCCTGAAATTTAGATCATTAAATTTAACCAACATTACAACAACATTTTTGCAATTATTTAGGCTCACTGAAATTGACTTAAAATTTTCAAAGCATTCAAATTTCTTGTAGTTTCACTTGTAAAATAAATTCATTTCAAAAAAATAAAAGTTTTTCATAAAATTCATAGATGTAAAATATGCTTCTACAAAAAATTGTGAAAATATTTACATATCTTAACAAACTCATTGTTAATTTAACATTTCATTAAAAATTTTGAAACATATAATCGAATTACGATTACAAATACTCCAGAGT
This sequence comes from Araneus ventricosus, assembly GCA_013235015.1. Taxonomy (NCBI): domain Eukaryota; kingdom Metazoa; phylum Arthropoda; class Arachnida; order Araneae; family Araneidae; genus Araneus; species Araneus ventricosus. The sequence goes on along the minus strand of BGPR01001859.1, from coordinate 25,675 downwards.
ATTAAATATTTTTAGGTTGAATAATTTTAAATAAAAATTTTAATAATTTCTCTTTTAATTATTTATGATATGCCATAGAAACTATAACTGTATGCTTGTAATGGTCTTTGTCAGATATTATTCATTCATAAGATACTCATCACGAATATATCGTCAAATAAAATATCTCTTTTCTATACCTATTTTCTTAATTTCTTAAAACTATTTTGAAATAAAATCCTATTAAAGTAATTTATTATGTATGTTCAAGAAATTTTAGCCAAATATCCAAAAACTGATTGAGAAATAACTCGAAATTTCCATTTTTACAAAAAATTTTCATGTGTTTGTATCTGAAAATATTTTATTATTCTTGCTTAACGATTTTCATAAAGTTCATTGTAATCAATAATTTCCAGTGCCAAAACATTTTTCAAAATACGAAATCTTCAGCGATCGAAAAGCTTCCTATGAAACAAACGATATATGACGGAATTGTGCCAAGGAAATAAGATTTTTTACGAGATATAATATTGGAAAATAGATTTTTAGAATATATGACAATCCAATATTTCTTGGCTTTCAAACCGTAAACAACGAATTTCGCATAAAAAGTTTTCTAAAAAAATGAGGATTAGTATCGGAATTAAAAAACATTAATAAAACCTAGCTTAGATACCTCTACATTCTCTGAAATATTATTTCAAATTTCCTGTTTAATATTTTCTGCAATCAAAAATATTTTGTGTTAATATTTATTAAATCGATTCGATTTTAGATAAAATCCTGGCTTTTGAATTCCATGGAACAGACTAAGATTGAGTAAATTTCGATCCAAATTTTCCCATTCTCGGAAAAGTTAGTGCTATTAAAGCAGAGATGATTTCTCAAAATATACTTATTTTCTGTTATTTGACTCTCTAATGATACCTTATAACCGTCATGAAATTTTTAATTTAAAACAATATGGTAGTATAATATTCAATAATTTCTGTTTGAAATTTCTTGTGTAATTTCAAAGAAAGAAACCACATTAACTTCATATATTTTGGTCGGGTTATCTCTGTTAGGGAAATAAACTTTATTTTGCTTTGAGATTGTTTATTTCATGGTACATACGCATTCACCATATATCATTCACCATCATATTATGGCATCTTTGATATTATATTTTGAAATATATAGTACCCAAATACATCAAATCTTTGAATATCTTACCTGCCACAGCTCTACCAGAGTAATTTCATCGTTTCTCTCTTTTAATATAATACGCAAAGAAAATATATTTGAAACAAAGTTTGCAGCAGGAAATCATTGTAAAAGATTTTATGATAGTTAATAACTAATTTTTTGGTTAGTTTTATTTCTTTATGAAATAACGTAGAATTTTAACTTATTTCTTAAAAAAAGGAGCAATCGAAGCAATGAAGTCTTTAAACTTTCTTATTTTGAAGTATTTCCTCCAAAATTTCAAATGGTGTTTTGCATTTTTCAGTTGGTATCCGGGATCATTAACCAACATTTAGCCTAGTTATGGGGATTGACTGAATTACTAGAGAGCCTCAGATATGGAGAACCATTCAAAATAAACCTCATTACGAGAATCTGATGTGTAGCATCTTCACAAGGAGGTACGTACTGTCATCAGTGATAGAAGCGTTATCCAGTCAAATAATAAGCGCTATAAGCCTTATTTAACTATTTTTTTCTAGAGAATTTTAAGTATCCTTGATTATTTAAGATATTGTCGAATGATCCTTATTGTGTTTTAATACAAATGAACCCTTAAAGGCCCAGTGTTGACTTTAAGCAGCTTACACAATTTTGTCTTCTAAAATCTTGAGATTTAGACTGAAGCTCTAATGCCTGTTGTTGCGAATAAGATACATACTGAAATTTTTATTAAATCAATTTACAACATATGAATGACAGTCTGGATGCTGATAAAAGATTAAAAATTAATTGATGTTTTTCACTTGAGGCTGCATATTTTTAGCTTTGTTTTTACGCTTGAGAATACATATTTTATTCTAATTTGTGGAAAGAAATTCCTGATGGAATTCATATTCATTAAAATTAATCTGTGTATGAAATTTTAAAATTTTATGAAGGGAATTTTTTCTGAAATAAAGCCCAGTGTTGTCAGTTGGTAATAAACTGTTTTTCAGACGTAAACCATACTTAAAACAAAACAGAATTTTTTAAAGTATGTTCCATGTTTTATTCAAGAAATGAAACTCAAAAAACATTTTTAAATCCTTTTTTAAAAAAATCGGGCTTTAAAGGGTTAAATTATATGATTATAAGTACATACGTATACCCAGATAGCAAAGAAAGCTTGTCTAAAAGGTTTTGGAAACCTTGTCGTCGGCAAAGATAAAGGGTTGTCACAAAGGTTTCCATGACAAGGGTTGAACCTTTCGGCAAGGTAGCGGAAAGGTTCGCTAGTCAACAAGAAACAAGGTTTTCTGAAAGGTTTTTAGTAAGATTTCCCCAAGCTTTTATTACAAGCTTGTTTCAGGCTTTCCTTAAGCTTGTTTCAAGCCTTTCAAAAGGTTGTTAAGAGCCCTCTTCCGGCGGACAAAATGGACCCCCTCCGAAGCCGTACTACTATAGAGGGGTCCAACACCCATTTTTTAGCCCCCTTCTTCTGACGTTATCTTAGTCCAACTTAGAGTTATCTGGAATATCAATTAATTAGGTCAATTAAGAATCTTAATTAATTAAGACTTAATTATTAATTTCAATTAATTTTATTAATCTAATTTTAAATTGAACTTACTTGTACGATTTCGTTGTAGATTGTGACAAAACTACAAATTCCTCCGAGCCGGGGATCGAACCCGCGTTCTTAGAGTTGAAAGGGAAACGCAACAACCACGATACCGGACGGGGCTACACACGATGGGACAGGTGTAGTAAAGGTAACCTCATAAAAAGCTTTCCTACGTCAATTTTGCTGGAATGGTTTTCGAAACGGTTTGCGCGGAAATGCTTTCTCGGACTTGTCGTTCAAACCTTGTCGGTGAGGTAGTTCGTAAAAAGCTTTCCTATGTAAACCTAGTGGCAATGGTTTTCGAAACGATTTGCGCGGAAATGCTTTCGCGGATAGTCTATGGAAAGTGAAATCGCAAACCTTTCCGCAACCTTCTTTGTTATCTGGGTATCTACAATATAAAATTAATAAAATAAGTAGAATACATTAGTTAATCCAAATTTTTAAAAATTCTCAGCTATAGCAAATTTTAACAAGAAAAATAGCTTTTAAATTAGATCACGACTTAAAGCAGGTGTGTTTACAAAACAACTCCTACTTAACTTGTTTTCTTATTTTTTACAAAATGTGCATGATATATATATGCATATATATTAATGGGTATTTATACATGGCACCGATTATCTATGTTAATATAGACTTCCACAGTGCTTTCTTCTACAATGATATGGGGATTTGGATGATTAGCACCGTGTTCAATTTTCGAAACATTGATACTCGTCGAAATGGTAAATGTAATCATCCGTAGTCATAGATGGCCATTTGAATTTTCGAAATAATTGTATTGGCCTCTTTTTATCTACAGATTTTACAATTACTCTTGGCACATTCATGTTTTGTTCAGTTGTACGTAAGTAGTACATATACACACAAACACAGACATAAATATCTAACTTATAAAACTAAAAATTCACTAAAACTACTATCGCTGAAACCCAGAGGAAATGCCCTTCGACATATTGAGAGAATATCTTACTGGTTCTTCCGACACATAAAAATCATCCAATTCTTCTTTAGCAATTTTTAACAGCATTTTTAAAAAATTACTCTGTCACTTTCCAACCAGACACGCACATACAAATATTCATAAGATTTAAAGGGCATTGATATGTTTTATCAGACAAAACTCCTCTGGATTATTTTTCCAGATAGAAATCCTCAAATACTAAAATGAAATAAACTTTCTATAGGATGAAGCAAGCAGGTAATCATTACAACTAAAAACATGCTGATCAAAAATAAAGCTTCTTTTATTTGCCTCTAATCCTTCAGATAAAGACAAGATAATTGGTTCTGGTTTTGCCCAGTAATTTCTGTGCTGTTATGCTTTCTAACATATTGAATTTCAACCTTTAATATTTATTTAAGTGCGATATTCCTCGTTGGGAAGATTTATTTGATAGTCTGTTCCAGGTATATGGTCTTAAGTTTCATCTCTATTGGGTACTCTATAGAGTTTAGTTAGTTTTCTGGCATAGATGTAAAATAACATAAAGTAAACTGATTATTCAATATAATATGGATTAAAATTAAAGGGTCTAAAATCGGTTTAGCACAAAATAATATATGCCTTAGCTCCGTCAACGCTATTTCACATTATGAACTACTTTCTGATGTTATGATAGTCTAGTTTCTTCGAGCTAAAATCTCAATTGTGCAGTGATATAACAATAGTAGAGAATATCTTATAAACATCCACATCTAACATGTATTCCATTGAATATGTTTAAAACATTTGGTCACTTTCTGCATAAAGTTATTCTAATCCTATTATCTCTTTTATATCTTGAAAAGAAGGGGGAAATGTATTTTTTTAAATACAGACATCAAGCATAAAATTAAATTTTAATCATCTTTCCTTTTTAAGGTTCTAATCACCTCTAGAAGGACGATCCTGTTGCAAAAACAAGTACTTGCAAAAAATGTAGCATTGAGACAAATCAGTAGAACAATAAACTTGTATTACGAGTTTCTAGAATCTCCTCCAAAATGTTGCAAGTAAAATCAGAAATATTAATTTGAATGTCACACGATTCTATTTATATTATATATAACCTGCATTTATATATAAAGCAAAGTTTATTTTATTGAATTAACGAATGCCAGACTTCATATTATCTCAAAAATGATAAGACAAATTATATATCATACATAATATTAACTAGTCGCATCATCACTCTAATTAAGGCTTTTAAAATTCGGATCTTCAAAACATCAATAATTTTCATATGTACACAATGATAACTGACGCATGAGCTGTACCTGAAATTCAAAAATAGATTATTTTCTTCTAATATAGATATAATAATTAATTTTATGAATTGAGCGTTTATTTTGATAATAAAAGGTGTCGATTTGCGCAATACGTCATTTCAATAGCTCTGAAAATGTTAAGACTTTATCAAGTCAAATCTAAAGAAAAGAGCGCATTTTTTTGATGCCACGTAATTTTTTATTAATATTTTTCATAAAAAATCTAGACGTAACTCAAATTTACTGTGCGATTGCGGCAAAATTAATTTACAGTAAAAAATTTCTCCTTTCATTAGACTATCTAATTTTATATGATGATTACCTACTTGTCTTCGTTTCAGTAGCTGATCAAAATCATGAATTTCACATGCAAGAAAGTATTACAAAATACTTTTCCATCATCTTCTCCAAGCGCAGTACAAATGAAAACAAATGCTGATACTGGAGATGAAGTATCATCCTTTTCATTTCGGCTGAGGTCCTGGTAGCAGTTCATACGACGCCAAAAGTATCATAAAAATGATCACCTTCTTCACGTAGGATGGGTAAAAAGAAGTATTATAATTTTCACACCATTGTGTGATAATTCACTTGCTCACACAGCCCTTCAGAACTTACTAGAGGCTCAGTTGGAAGAAAATACTGAGGCTGCAAAACACAAAAAAAGAAATTTATGAATGCAAAAAGGCACAAAAAACTCCATTCCTGAAGTAATCCGAATATTGATATGAAAATAAGAGCTGAATTAGCTCATTAGATTTTCATATCAACTTAAAATACACCTTTCTATAGTTTTGAACATGGCCTCTTGTATCTCCAGACCGTGATCCTCAATATCCAGAAAATCGAACAAGCAATATCCGTAAAGGTTTCTTAACCCTCTAAGCGTTTTAAAGGTATTTTTCCGTTTCTCATATTGAGTTCAAAAGCAGGTATTCGTGTTCGTATGTATAATTTCTTAAACTAACATGGATAAAATATTCTTAAGATTTCGGAGACTTTATTAAACGCAATAAAGATTCAATTATTCACATTGAAAGCAAATTTTTAAGACTTTAAAGCTAGTACATCAAAATAGCTAACCGCTCAGAGGGTTTTAAGTAACTTTTGGAAGAAGAAATATTTCAATACACGTCAGTTTCTTTTAATTTCATATTATAAGATACAATGATAAAAATTGCGACTGGAGAGGATTTTGTCAAATCTGAAAAGAACATCCGTAGATATAAAAATCCGTTGTTCATGAATCTGATATGCATATACCTCATATTTATGCTAATAAGGATGCACTGAAAGATCATACTTCCTTTCAGTAATACCATTTTTTAAGAAAGAATAAAGAAATATAAAATGGTCTTGCTTGAAATGAACTGTTTCCATTACAAATTTCTGCCGTGGGTTAATACTAGTATAAAAAATCTCTTCTCATTTGATGTAATCATTAAAAAATAATAACTAAATGACACGCGAGAACGCCATTTAGAGCTGCGCAGCTACATAAATTTCATAGTCTTTAATTATTCTGATACTATTAAATATTACATTTTATTAGCGAATATGTTCATTTAAATAGAAGTTATGTTAACTGAATCTTTGCCGCAATTACTCCTCGCACGATTGCAGTAGTATCTTATCTGATCCAGGAAATAAATTATAGATAAAGTTTGGTAAAAGATTATGCGATACCCTAACTCTATTAGAGAACCATTTTGATGAAATAATAAATAGCGAGAAATACTCTCTATCAAATTTGGTAGTAACATCACTAAACCATTTTCATGAACGAAATCTAAGCAATTTTATTGTTGATTTCCTACCTATTTAAAACTACTGCTTTCAATTTCCGCAGATTTAATTAAGCTAATCCTGTATCCTACAGGATTGAGTAACCTTTCAAACATTACTCAAAAAGTAAATTAAAATAGATGATCTGATTTTTAAATCTGGTATTGAATATAGATTGCTTGGAAAAGTTAGATAGGCAGAAAATTAATTTTAAAGTATACAGATGGAATTCATTATTACCCGTGCTCGTTCTGTGTCTCCTGCTCCTGTTATGGAAAGCCTGACTTTGCTCGCCATAGCTTCGCATATGCTCATCTGTAAAAAAATCGAATTATCGCAAAATATTTTAATGAAAAATGTTTTGGTTTTTAGCCACACTTTCTTTACTAGTATTTAAATACCATTTATCAAGTATTAAGTATATAGTATCAAGTATTTATATCAGTTTTAATTATTAGATACAAAATTGAAATACCCTTATACCAAACCGATTTTTTTCTTCAGTTTGAAAAAGCTGCTTTCAGAGTAACATTATCTTAATGGAAATTACACTGTAAGTCAAAAGGAAGTTTACAATTTGAATTTTTTGATTTTAGAATACTGTTTCTCGATGTTAATTTAAGTTTGTACAAATAAAGAATATTCATTTCATTTTCAATTCGCCAAATATTATATTACAATTTCATCGAGAATAATACGAAAACTTACACAACGTACTCGAAAGTACAATAATCCTCGCATGTAATTCTCAGTAGCTCAGTTATAAATAACTAGCTGAAAACCCGGCTTTGCTCGGGATCCATATTTTCTCATATACCGACCTCCTGTTTTTTTTCTACAAATATTGTCACTTACTTTCTCCAGGAAACGATAATCTTCTTTGAATCCTTTCTTGTTGAACTAAAACTTTCAAATTTAGCCTTTTTATCACTTTATAACAGCATGGTATGAATGCGAGAAAATTTGAAAAAAGAACATTTATTTTAAACAATATATAGTTCAATAACTAATACAGCTTTACAATGAACAAATGTACTTATACTGCATAGTATGTTACTGCGATATTTCTAAATAAAATGCTTTATAAATCAGATAATCATAGTATACTTATCATCATCATCAGGCATACTTTACTTACTCCCCGGTCGCTACGGCGCTTCACACTGATTAGGATCATTTAAAAGTTTGTGAAATTTCAACGAAACTTCGCGTAATAACTAAACTAAAGCCATTGGATGTTTGAGTGCATGTTAAAAGCTACGAAATAAAAACGGAAGTTTGCGTGCTACAAAATAACAGCGGAAGTAAGAAGTTTACCTTGATCAAAAAATCAAAATTTTCTTAACTTTAACAGCTGTAAAAACACTTGGATGAAGGATTTGATGCAACAATAAATTTGTTCTTATAACAATAGAAAACATTATTACAATTTGCATTTAAAATGAATTTTGAAACGTTTATTACAGGTAGTGAAAACATTGTACAACAATTAAATTGGTATCATTAAAAAGATGATTGTTTGCTCTTTAAGGTGATGTAAAAATAATTTTCGTACCATAAGTATTTCAGAAGTTATTGGCGAAAAAGATCTAAAAATAGCTTAATTTTAGTTATTTAATTAAATAAATAAAAATCTAATTCGAATTTTAAGATAATTTTTACGACGTTAGCTCCCTTTTATGCTAATCCATCACTGTGCCAAATTTGGTTGCCGTAAGTCCAACGATGTGGGCGTGCATAAAGAACCAAACCACTTTCCTCTTTTATATATATAGATATACAATCATATAAGTTGAAGAATGATTGTACAGTAATTCAAATACAATTACTTAAAATAAGAGTTATCCAAAAATGATACAAATTTGGAAAAGTTATTTTAGAAAATCTTTCGAAAGTCCTCAAATTTTTGAAATAACTGCTTTTCATCAAGATCTGTATAGCCAGCTAACAATAGTCAAAATGTTTGAATACTTTTAAAGCTTTCCATAAACCAAAATAGTAAGTAAAATGTTTCAGACCCTCTTTTTAATTTGAGTTTTGATATTTAAATCTGACTTAAAAATATCTGAATTATATTTAGAATTTATTTCCGCTAACTGAAGATTCTTAAACTCACAAATTAAATCAATATTCTAGTTACAGAAATTACAGACACATAGCTGTAAATGGTTCCTTAAGAAAAAGAGAAAAATTTCATTACACAATAAATTGTATTAAAATTAAGTTGTTTTATAATAATTTTGGTTTACTTTTTTTATTGGGTAATCATTGAGAAAAGAGCGGTTATCTTAAAGTGTCCCAAAAATACAGCCAAAACGGTATTCTTAATACTTAATGATTTTCTTCGGAGAAGTAGTAAGAAGAAGATTTGAAATTCTTTCATGGATTTATTCATCTCTTTCCTATACACTCTTAAATACACTTAGATAACTTCAAAGCCATGGTTTACTGCGTAATTGAAAAAGTTTAAATGATTTTCAGAGAAATTTTATTTGCATTCTGTGTTTGTCTATTCAGAAGAAAGTATCTGAAGTACACTTATTTAGAAAAAGAAATCAAGAGCTATATGCAAACAGAGGAAAAGCTCTTTTTAAAAGGTGGTAGCTAAAATACTAAAACATAGATTTTTTCCTATTTTACTTTTAAAATATGGTAGATATTTCACAATAAATTTCATGTCTTTGATGATCCAGAAGCTGATGGTTATTAAATGTATTTAAGATACCTTTTCATCTTGTATATTCGATAAGAGATTCACTTCAATTTTTTAAAAGTTTTCTAGCGTATAATTTAATTATTTTTTGTTTATATAAAGAAGTGATAAAATGGCAACAAAATTTTATTTAAAAATCCACCCTTTGATATCTCATAGGGGCATTAAACCACTTTTTTTATGACAATTTAATTCGAGAATATATTAATTGATTATTTTCTTAACTTTTTGAACCTAATGAGACAAAATATAAGTGTCCGAGTCTAAGTGATCACCGACTGAGTCACCGACTTTGACTTTTTATTTCTTCTGAATCATTTTTAAAATAAAACTTAAAAACAAACTACATACTTTCCGCTTCAGTTCCTTTAAAATTCACGATCATGGGTTTTATACCATTGCCTTCCCCAATTCTAAAACTTTCTTAATTTAAAAAAACACTTAATAAATAAATAAATGTGCACAGCAATTTAAATGAAAATAGAAAAGGCTGTTTTGCTTATTTATATATTAAAACTATGGTTTTCTATTGTAAAAATAAATTAGTTTTCTATAAAAAATTACCGGTATTGCTGCATTTTCTAAAAGTTGTGTAGTTTAAGTTACAGATTGCTTGTCATTAAAGGGTTCGAAGTAATTTTACGTTTTTCTGTACTTACGCTTATATCCATCATCCTGATAGGTTAAGTAGTTTGTTTTGCATTATGATGGATGGTTTTAATTAATCAGCCGGTAAATATAAAACTTAAACAATGTAATTAATTGCAAGAACAGGATTAAGGAGCTCCAAAATCCCAGAGCTAAAGGTTCTGGCAACTTTTAATTCTTCGAGCATTCGACTGATGAGAAGAGATAGATGAAATATTCTTATTTAAATTAAATTTCACAAAACCTGTAAAACACTGTAGTTTTCTTCCAGTTTGATGTAAATCAGATGTTTCTTTCTTCATCATGTTTATTTGGTTTTTTAACTTTCGCAAAAGGGATTGTTGTTAAAGACAAAATAGTTTCTTCTGTTCAAATTAAAATTATATCGGGATTAGACTTAGTAAAAATGGAAAGTAAAATTTTGTTATCGGGACGCCCTGAACTTCAAAATCAGTTCCTTGCAAGACTCCAATTGGAGATCGGCATTTAAATATAAGATGTACACTTCATGGAGTATTTTTCTGTCTTCATTTCACGGATTCAGAAACTAATGAAGTCTCTCATGACAAAGGGTTTCTGAAATTATTTTTCTAATAAAAAAGCAAGATGTGATTTCGTAATATTCATATATTTCATAAATCAGAAAATATTGTATGCATGCTTAAAACATTTCTAAGAATTACAAATGTTTTTTTCACAACTTCATTGTTGTGAACTTTCATCAGGGAAAAATAATCATGAGATCATCATCATAATCATTTCTATCATACTATATAGCTATACATTGTTTTCTGAGAATCTATTGATACTGCGGTTTTCTGCACTATGTTATTTGTTCCAATAATATCCTAATTCAAGGAACAAAAGTAAGTTATAGATGTATACGCATTTTTATGCTAATTATTAATATGATAAAACAAACACTTATGACACTTTCTATTTAAATGAATGACTTGATAGTAGTGAAAGTACAAAATGGGCAAACCTTTGATCTCACAGCTTCTATTCGAGCTTTGTAGCAAAATTCCAATAGAGCTACCACCATAGCTAGCACAAGTCCTCCTATTAAAATGTAGAAGCATCCTGCTACATTGCTGAGAGTTAACTCATTTTGAGACGATTCCTAAAAATATAATAATTAAATGTGTTAAAATAATGTTATCTAAAAGAGCCCTTGTTTAAAATGTTGGAATGATATCTCATGACACAACAGAATTTATTGACCAAACCTTTCCGTTACGAAACATTTGCAGGAAAACCATGAAAATCTAAAAAAGTATTCCTAAACCATGTATCCCGATTCCAACTAGGGTTGCAAAAGCATTGCCAGAACATGTTTCAATTAGAATAATAAATATTATTGATCATTAATGCTTCAGCAAGCTAAGATTTGAAATTCTTTTTTTTAAATTTTCCAGCTATATATACAGTGTGTCCGTAAAGTCATGGTGCACTTTTCACCGGTCACAGGAAAGCAATGAAACAAGATAGACAGGTAAAATCTTCACCAAATAAAAGGAAAACTCTCCAGGTTTGTATACCTGTTCAGCGCAGTTCGATGTAGGCTCCATTTGTTGCCCTACACACATCTAAACGATAGTCCAGTTCTTCCCACACACGGGTAAGGACGTCTGGTGTAACAGAGTGAATAACGTCCGTGATTCTCTGTTTTAAATAATTAATGTCGTTGATACGTTCACTGTACATATGTTGCTTCACATAACCCCACAAGTAAAAGTCTAATGGCGTTATGTCCGGGGATCGTGGTGGCCATGCCATGACAGCACCCCTGCCTATCCACCGCCGGGGGAATGTTGTATCCAGAAACTCACGAACAATGTTGCCGTAGTGTGGAGGAACGCCGTCCTGTTGAAAGATGACACCTTCTGGAAATTGGGGAACTGCATACAATTGCAACATGTCAAGGTAAATGTTTGACGTCACAGTCGGTTCCGCACGGTGCGTGTTGTTGCGTCATCACCGTTGCACTACAGACACTCTTTCGGATACTGTCCAATGTAGCGCAAGTTTCAACCTTTCGTTTCGTTTCTGTTCGCTAACAACAAGCGTTCATAACTGCACCATGACTTTACGGACACACTGCCTATAAGCGAATAAGCGAAGTGCGAAGTTTTTCCTTGTTTATCGGTAACAAATGTTTAATTGGCCTATTTTATTTTCTTACCTTTATGCTCATTTGAGGCAGCAAAATTTCATTTTTTAGTTGCTTGTTTAAGAATGTGTTTGAAATTAGGATATGATTTCAGAGAAAAATTACCCTTTAATCCACTGCAAGTCTTTCGAGTGTAATATTTGAATTTAAAATACCAACTTTGTTGATATTTGACTTGGTATAACTGAACACGAGTCCACTCATTGTATGTGCTACCGATAACTTTTGGTGATCTTATAAAAATTCATACAAATAAGACAAGATAAAAACAAATATAATGGAAACTATACATAAATAAAACTTCTCAAAACCACTTAATATTTTTCCAGCGATGTGTGACTTTAAAATACTCTCAGTTCATGCAGACGTGTCATGTGGAATTATAAACTCCGCAGCAAGTGGATTGTGAATTTCCATTCTGAAAACTGCATTGAAGGTCGCAAATGTTTTGGGTAGTATGGACAAATTTGGCTTTTACATCATTAAACCAAACCAAATTGCATCAAATGAAAGTGAAGCCGAAAATTACTGTGATGTTATTGTACAAAATTTATGCTTTTGGAAAAATAACTTAATGGTATACTGTTTTATTCAATATTCTTTGTGTGATTCCATTATATCTTTATTTTATATATATTATATGGGAGAGAGAACAACATCCTCATTGTCTCAGGATTGAATATCTAAAAAGACAAAAAATAATAGAAACAATTTAATTGGTGTGTGAAAGTGCAGAATCATCCAGGAAAAAATTGCGAAGTACAAAATAAATATAAATACTAATAAAGGGAATTTTTAATTGTGGAAGAGTTAAAAATACAAAAATAATAGCACACAACGATAAGAATTAAGAATCCGGTTGGTGACTTCATAAGAAGCCATTCATCCATGCAGATTCAAAACTAGAATAGGTTCTCTGTAGAAGAAAAAGACTTTAAAGTCTGAATTTAATATTAATTTCCTCTAAGGCCTGAACCCATTCCGGAATGTATATGTTTTTCTTTCCAATATGTTCCGGAATGGGTTCAGGCCTTAGAGGAAATTAATATTAAATTCAGACCTTTAAGTCTTTTTTCTCTACAGAAAACCTATTATAGTTTTCAATCTGCACGAATGAATGGCCTCTGATGAAGTCATCCACCGGATTTTTACTTCTTATCCTATCTTGCTATTATTTTTGTATTTTTAACTCTTCCACAATTAAAAATTCCCTTTATTAGTATTTATATTTATTCTCATTATCCTAGCATAGTTATATACACCCTGCTGGAAAGGATAGATATAAAAGCTTCATGATGAACTAATTAAATAATATTTTTACAATAATAATAATAAAACTCCGAGAAGATTATTTTAAATTAGCATTGACTTCTGGTCAAATTTTTTGGCAGCTGAAAACGACAGAGAAGCAGTTCGAAATTACTTGCAATTTTCTAAAGCAGAAGGGAAAATTATCCAAAAATTTTCAAACTGAACAGTACAAAATCTTTTCTTCACCGAAACGCAACATATATTTTGGATTAAATTTGAATTGTACTATATGTTTAAGACATATTTTGAGTTTGTTACTTTTTTAATTTAATCTTTCTTTTGACTGTTTATTAAATTGCTTTTCTATGATCAACAAAGATATGTAATAATCAATCAAAAATTAGTATAAAAATACCGACACCGAAATTGCGAATACTTCACCACATTTGGGAAGATTATAATCCATCAATTAAAATACTGCATAATAAATAATATTTAAATAGCTGCTTTGATTTTTTTCTCTGAAGATTTTTCGATAATAACAATATTTCATAGCTATCTTGCATTAAAATGTTTTCAGAAGACAAATAAATTTACTACGATTAGGAAATTAGTACCGTGCCTATATAATCACAAATAATTTATAGACTAATAATCGTACGTTGCATTATGTAAAAAGAAATACTTATCAATCTAAATGTATATTACAACAAAACAGGACAAGGAGATAAAAAAGATTTACTTTGTTGCGTTTTGAACTAATGTCCTGTGTGTAATGTTAGGAGAGCAGTTTGCTTTTCCTCAATAAACGGCTTCTTGATTAGACACCTCTAGCCCTCAAGGCTCTACGGTAACGATACCCGACAGAGGACTGCCATAAATTGCAATCTACAGTTAATCGCACAGGGTTTACCAGATAGAGTTATTTATTGCTTTCTCTAGGTATTACCCGATAATCAGACTACATAAAAAATTGAGAGTAAATATGGGAACTTGTTTCTTGGAAAAATTCAGAAGAGCAGCAATTCTGCGCATTCCACTTAATGTAGTTAATCAGAGTGGCTTAAAAAACTAATAAACACACAGTCATCTGCTTCATTTGTTTGTTTATTCGGGATAGTTCTTTCTGCTCTCCAAAGAAGAAATATGATAAGAAATGGATATTATCTGAAATCCAAATATTGATTCATTGTTGAAGGGATTTCAACGAAAACCATATTACATTTACCTTATAAAAAGCAGAGAACATTGACATGGTTACCTGAATCAAGCAAAGCAATATTCACGTTTATATCAAATAGTTTCATCCTAAAATATATATAATTTCGTAACAGAACAAGCTCTCCATACAACTCGTACTTGTATATTTCTCCTTACAATTTTGTCCATTATAGTTTCACTTACTTCAATTACTGTCTGTGTTCAAATGAACATAATATTTAAAGTGGAAATAGTATGGTAAAAGTACTGAAGTGGCATAGATTTCCATCGGATGGTATGAAGCGAAATGCTAAGAAAACATGTATAAAATAACCAGTATCAAGCTGTGTATAAGAAAAAGGAAATACTTAATTGTTATTACGCAATGACGATTTTTCCTTTTTATCTCTTCAAATTATTCTTTTTCAGCACGTTTAATTTTCCGCGATGAACCAAAATTCGTAAACAATATGCTGTGATATCTTTTTATTTATTTTGCTTTTTGCTATTGAAAAGAAATAAGCACCGTCAGGAATCCTAAAACCATATAACTACTATTTATCATTTCAGAAAATACATGTTTTTAGTTGAGAGAAAAAACTCAAAACTTTCTGCGTTAGGGAATTAAAACTTATAATGCAGCTTGAATGTCGATGCACCTTTGGAACAGGAATCGTCTTTTGTGAACGGTTTTAAGAAGAATCAAACCCTTCCAAGACCAGCTTTATTTTGTATAAACTATGAAGCACACTGAAGAATGGCTGACGTATAACCCAATTCTGTTTCGTTAAGAAACTTTGATCAATCTGAATGGACATATAAAAGAAAGATATTAAATATCCTGTTGCCAACACTATTCAAATTCCAAGAATAGTGAAATAGTAAAAAATCATACGCCCATTTGAAGCACGTGAAGCGAAATCATATAAATAATATATGTTTATATGACATACATTTTTATATGCTATATTATGCTTTTTGGTGTATTATTATTGTACTGATTCAATTATGTAATATGTATCAATTCTTCCTTTTTCTTCATTTGTCTATAGATGTTCTAGGAAAGGCGCGTGTATTTAGCTAACATTGTGTAAGACAACCATCTATAAAAAGGCAATATCGTAGGTTTTATTTCACTGAAGAAGCACTTACGAAAATTTTTCTTAATCAAGTTTCTGTTTTTATTCTACATCTCTTTATAATTCTTTCAAATCTAGCTTTCATTTAATATAGATATACACTGGTGTCCAAAAGTTAAGCACAATTCTTAAGATGCGACAAATTTGGAGTTATTATGAATACAATGGTTCGCAATAAATTGAGGATAGTCTTGGGACATAGAGTAGTCGGAGCTCACATTTTACAGTGAAAATGTCGTCATGAGGGCAGTTAGAGGGCCCACCATAAAGTGATGAAGACAGAATTTCGACTCATCCCGTTTCACAGAAAAATTATAATGAGTTAAAACTTTTATCTGTGGTTTTATTTGATATGCACAATATTTACATGCATTTTCCTAAAAATAGCTTGAATATTCGGAAGATATAGAGGTTTCTTTAAAAAATCACAAATTTTTCTGTATGTTTTGTGCTTACAACATGCAGAGTTTTCAACCAAATTGTATGAAACTTACAGAATACGTGACAATATGTCTGCGAAGCATTTCATCAAAATTTGAAGTAAATAATTTATATATTAGAGAAAATAGGAGCATTTGTAATAAATAATATTTTACTGCTCATGCGCGAAACGTACCGTAATTTTTCTTTTATAATTTGAAAGCCAGATATATAGGGCAGCTTCTACAAAAATTCCAGTTCGCTGCCGTTAAAATTCAGAAAGATATCGGCATTGAAAAAGCTGAACTGCTTTTGTTCTCTAAGAGAATCGACGGTTTTTTAACTACAATTTTTTTCTAAAGAAGTGAAGCTAGCCTTATGAAATATCGTATAAGCTCATCACACTTGAACTGTATATTCTTGAAATGGGAGCATTTGCCTCTTATGTCATCTCTCAGTTTTTATCTTTCCTTTCAAAATACTTTCAGAGAATGGAGCCTTCGAGGAATTTATTTGCTACTAAAAAGAGCAGGATAGTTCTAAAACAAATCAAAGCAAGCGGCAGGTTTTAGGTCCTTTTTTTATTTCCCCCTTATGTTCTAAAGTAGATATTGCCTATCTTCTTTATTGTTCAGAAATAACACAGCAGAGGGATATTTTTATATTTGCATCATACAGAGTTTTAGTTCAACGAAACAAAACTTTGATACATTTATTTTAGATAATCAGAAATAAGTTTAGTAAAGAATAAATCAGTAAAGCTGAGAATTATCAATTCTTAAAGAGTTACAAAATTGTATTGAAAGCGTAACTGTCCTTGTATTTTTTGGTTTAGCTTACTAAAAGACAAAAAAACTATGCATTTTTTTTAAATGGAGCTGAATAATGTGACTTAAACAAGAAAAACTTTTAGAAGGGAGGAACATCAGTAGAATTTAGGTAACTTAAATAATGTTCTAGTTTAGTTTAGATGACTATCATATAAATACAATCCACGATAGTTTAGTTACAATAACGCCCCATTTTAAAGCAGCACGAAGGGTATTTTGAGATGGCCCTTGAAGCTTTGAACTGCGGTTACATGATGAGAACGGCACCTGATCTGGCTCTCCTCTCTCCAAGCTTCCGCGCCACACCAGCGGGAGGGCGTTTGACCCTCTACGTCCGATTTGGCGTGCACTAGGCCCATTTACACGTTAGAGCATCGGCGAATCGGGTTTCGAACCTGGGGCACGACGGTTCCGAATTCGAGGCCTTACCACTAGGTCACCGCAACCTTATCACTAGGTCACCACAACCTTACCACTAAGCCACCGCAGCTTTAAATTGTGGGCTCAATTAATGCTCAAATATTATACGTCAAAAGTGTTGAGCCAATTTATTTCGAAATCCATTGCGCATCTTGCAAAAGCAAAAGTACTTGACGTTGCAGAACAAAACAAGACAACTGGCAGTTAGACGTAGATTATAGGAGCAATCATGTCATGATTTGATCATTCAAATCTGGTAAAGGGTAGGGAAAAGCTCAAGAACACGATTTCACACAGGGAAGTATGGTCGGAAACATTATCTAAGTGGGTAAAATATGACAGGGAGGGTGAAGAAAAGAAGCAGTAGAAACAAGTGATTTGTCAAATATTATTTATTCATTTATCATTATTGCGCAGTTACAGTAAGTGCTTAAAGTTGCGACCTAGCCAAGTACTCCAGTTTTGGACGTTGGTCGATGTACACGAGCAAACGTTTTATGCTGTGATATTCGGCAGTTGGAGTACAGTTCTTTATACAACCACGCAGCTGCCTATCCCTTTCCCCTGTTGCAGAGTATGTTATATGCATATCAGCTTCTTTATGGAACGTATGCGACTTCTGTAAAGCCAACTTGTAAAGTAACGGTCGGCTGCATTCGTTCGACAACTTTGCATATGAACAGAAGTTATGGACACACAGACACTTTACTACGTCATTCTCACTTTTGCTACCACATCTTCTGATATGAAATGGTGTTCTTTTGATATTCTCTACCTTCCTTTCATATTGAAAATTATCAATCTAGAATCACCCTGTATAAGAGAATCTTCCCTCTTTCATGTTATAAAAACTGTTAGTAATTTATTTTACCATTAACTAATAAATAACTCAAAATTAATCCAAAAAAGGCTAAAGTGTAAAAAATGAAATAAGTTTTACTGCGAATCGTATAATAAATTTGCACAGTATACGAAACGAATGGTCAAGGTATCTTTAAAATGCAGTATCTACACTATTAAAATTCGACTGTATGTATGCATGTCCGTCTGTCTTCTCACGAACCTCTGAACGCAGAAATGCGTAGAAAGTACCAAAAGTTGGGGAATAATCCAAGGAATTCATTTTCACCATTTAAATTCCGAAATTTTAAAATTTTAATTAGTAGAAAAGATATTAATTAAAATTTAGTTTACAACAATACTTTTCATTGTTGCAGCGCGCAATTCAAACCGTTTTCATTGGTTAAACAAATATTTAATTGCGTGTTTCTGTTTCATTGTTGAAAGCAGCAACAATGCAATATGGATCCCTCAACTATACAATGTGGATGGCGTTGTGTGCGGGTTTTGGTAATTGATACAAAGAAACAGGAAAAATTAAATTGTTCAAATAGAGTTTTTACTAAAAATGTTGTTTTCCGTGAGATTTTACTCTGAGAGTTCATGAATGCATTGCATCTCGCTTCATGCGTATATAAACTGGAGGCGGGCATATGAAAAAGCATGGATCCCGAGCAACGCAGAGTTCTCCTTCCCTCCGTACTGAAGTTAGACAAAAAAAACATAATTCCGGAATAGGATTGACCACTCATTTCGCCACGACACGATATAAAGTTTTTTACAAAATAACGGTATAATTTTTTAAATTGGCCGATTTCGACTCGTTTTCACAGACGGAATGTTTGAACCGCTCTTTTCTCCTTATTTATTTAGGACAAAACGTTAGGCATGTGTCGCATGACCTCACTTCTTCTCTCTGCCAGGTAATGACTCATTTTTTCGAGATATCCCGTGCAACGCCGAGCTATGCAGAAGCGCGCCGAAAGTACCAAAAGATAGGAAAAAATCCAAGAAATCCATTTTGACCATTTAAATTCCGTAATTACAATGAGTTAAAAAGATGTTAATTAAAAACGCCAAAATGAATGAACATATTGTTCATTTTTAAAATTGTATTAATTCATTGTTCAAAAATTTTAAATAAAATCTCTTTCGTCAATCCTCTCGTGTTTTCATTCATATACAGTTTTAAGGTAATAAAGGGGCTTGATTTGAAAGTTTAAGTTCAAAAATGAAGATTCAAAGGAAATATTTCTAAAAAAAGACATTTGTAGAAAAATAAACTGGAAGCGGGCATATTATGATATATGGATCCCGAGCAACGCCGGGTTATATCCTTCCCTCCGTACTTAGGTCAAACAAAAAATAAATCCGAAATCGGATAGACCATTCATTTCTCCAGGACACGGTATATATATATATATATATATATATATATATATATATATATATATTACAAAATAACTTTTGGGATTTTTTAAAATTACGTCGATTTCGACGCGTTTTCGCAGATGGAATGTTTGAACCTCTCTTTTCGCTTTATTTATTTAGGAGAGATTGTTGGACACGTGTCACATGACCTCATTTCTCCTCTCCGCCAGAGAATGACGCATTATTTGAGATAGCTTGTGCAACGCCGGGCCACGCAGCTTATAATCATATAACATTTGTTTGACGGGCTTTCGCATTTTAGGGAGTCTATCGACGTCGACTAGGAATCTAACCTACGAACTGCTACGAACCTTATACATTCCGATTCGGCGCAGAAGAAACTAGAAAATTCTGCTGAAGAGATATCTCTGTGAAACTATCTGAAAAACTGAAGTGTGACATCTTATAACTGCAGGATCTTGTGCAGTTGGTTTTCCCTAGATAAAGTGTCTAGTATTCAAATTTCAATTACAGCAATGATGAGTATCATCCGAATGGTTTTTCAACATTAAATTTTAACGAGTCTGAAGTTTCTCCTCTTTGATGCGATGCAGAAAATTCAAGAATAAACTAGGAGCCGCGATTGCTTGACGGTAAGATCTCGTTCGAGGCAGGAAGTTTCCGGGCTCATAACCCATATCCGCGTGTATGTGAGCCTGGTTTAGATTAAATCTGACGTCGAAGGTCACACGTTCTCCTAATGGTGCTGCGCGGAATATGGGAGAAAGGAGTAATGGCTCAAGTGTCGTCCTCGCCATCTGACCTTGGTTCAAAATTACATGTTCTGGCTCAAACTAGCCTTCGTATTTCTTCAAAACGACACATTCATATAACTCAACTCAAGAATATACTTTTATTTGAGGTTTCGCGTTTTTCATCTCGCAGGATTCAGATTAGCTGTTCGTCAAATGCTCAGAATACACTTTTAATGTTTGATGTTGTTATGACAGAAAAATTCTTCTCGTCATCAGAATATTCTCAATCTGAATGTTTAGTACAGTTTAGTTATATTGAAATCCCGTTCTGAAGCTACTTCAGGGATATTTCTGGAATGGCTTCCTAACACTGAGCTATGATGAGGTGAAGAGAAAGACAATTAAGGTGAAACCCTCTCTCCAAGCTTCTACACCACATCAACGAGAAACTTTTGACACGTGACGAATTTAACATACAATAGGCTCCAAATTACTCCGAATCTTTGATAGCATCTTATCTGAAACCTCGGAATCTCCGGTCCCGAAGAATATCAACACGTCTCAATGGTTCCCTATCTGAATGGATCAAAAAGTAAACTTATCAATACTTATTTACAAAATTTTTAATCAAAAAAGGCTTTAAAACGGATAAGTATCTTTTTTCCCTTCATTCTATTAGCCGAAATAGTGATATTTTTAATCTCTCATGTATGAAGTATACAAAGAGAAAGTATTGTATCATCATCCAAAAATTCAACCTCTAGATTTTGATGTCTCCACATTTTAGACCTCCTTGCGTCTGAAAAAACAATTTTTGGAAATATTCTTGTCAGTGAATCTGCAAATATGACCAAAAACGCAAAAAGCTAGAGAGATAAAATTTGATTTATGGTTTTCAAAACCAAATTATAGATGTTTGTCTTATTTTAGAAGAAATCTGTCAGTCTGTACGTCCGTGGATATTTGAACGCTATAACCCATATGAAGATCTGTTCTCATAATGTCATAAATAATAAATATCCAGTGATTTAATTTGGCCTCCATGTTTGCGAGAAATAAATACGTGGGTGGTATTTCATGCGTCGAAAAAATGTGTTAATTAAAAAAAAAGTTAAATCCATATATCACTGACTGCTCAACAGAATATTGAAAATCTTACACCATCAGATATGATTTTACTTCCTAATTTTGTTTTCCTACTTTCCTACCTACTTTTTAATACCTACTTTTTTTTATTCTTGCTTACTGCCCATTTTTTGAAGTTCTCAGCATCGTAAGACCCTTTTAACTTCCTATAGAAGTCACGTGTTAGTTGATGATATAGGTTTCCTTATAGGAACCTTTATGAGTCACAAGCAAATTATTTTGCAACATCTGATTAAAGTTTATATAATGAATTCCAATTTGATATATTCCTAAGAGAGGCCAATGTTTGTTTTTCAAAAATCATTTATTTTCTGTTCAAATTTTTAAAGTGGATAGCTTCTTAACTATGCAACCTTTATACACTAAAGAGTCAGAAAAACTGGTACAGGCGTTCGAATACAAATAACGGAGATATGCAACCCATCAGCCTAACGCGATGCGGTCGGCAGTGTCTATATAAGACAACAGGTATCTGACTAAGATGTTGGATCGGTTCCTGTTGCTACAATGGTAGGTATCAAGATTTAAATAACTTTTAACGGGGCCTTATAGTCGGCGCACGAGAGATGAGACATAGTATCTCAGAGGTAGCGATGAAATTTGGATATTCGCAAACAACCATATATCGGTATCCGGTGAAACATCAAATCTCCAACATCGGCGCGACCAGAAAAAGACCTTGAAAGAACGGGACCGTCGATGACTAGCGAGAAACCTTAAACGAGTTAGACGTGCAATACTTCCTCAAATTGCTGCAGATTTCAATGCTGGGGCATTAAGAAATGTCAGCGTTCGAACTGTTGAACGGACCATCATTGATATGGGCTTTCGAAACCGATGTCCCACTCGTGTACCGTTGTTGACAGTACGGCACACAGCTTTATGCCTCGCCTAGGCCCGCCAACGCCGCCATTGAACTGTTTATGACTGGAAACAAGTTGCTTGGTCTGACGAGTCTCATTTCCAATTGTATCGGGTGGATGGACATGTATTGGTATGGAGACAAACTCATGAATCCATGGACCCAACATGTCAACAGGGAACTTTTTAATCTGGTAGAGCCTCTGTGGTGGTATGGAGCGTTTGCAGTTGGCTTGATATGGGACCTCTGATAAGTCTAGAGACGACTCTGACAGGGACAGGTGTGTAAGCAACCTATCCTATCACCTATACCCATTTATGTCCATTGTGCATTCCGACGAATTTGGTCAATTCCAGCAGGACAGTGCGACACCCCACACGTCAAGAGTCGCTTCCAAGTGGCTCCAGGAACACTCTTCTGACTTTAGACACTTCCATTGTCCGCCTAAATCCTCAGACATGAACATTATTGAACCTATATGGGTTGCCTTGCAATGTACTGTTTAGAAGAGATCTCCACCCTCTGGCACTCCAATGGATTTGCGGACTGCCCTGCAGGACTCATGGTGTGAAAAACCTCCAGGATACCTTCAGTCATTAGTCGATACCATGCCACGTCGCGTTGCATCACTTCTGTGTGCTCGTGTTGACCCTAAACGATATTAGACAGGTGTACCAGTTTTTCTCTCTCTTCAGTGTAACTATCTTTTATTTGTTAGAGTCCTTCTTTTCTTTCTCCCCAAGGCTCTACCTCAAGTACGCGGACTGAAAGTTGCCCGAATTAGTATGCAGGGTCTTGGTTCCTCTGCAGATACCATAATAGTATTGAGGCTGGTTAATGACCAAATGAAGAGACGTATCCGACTTGTGCGGATTCCATGCATGAGATGTTCGTAATGAGGTTTGTTTCACTAAGATTACAGTTCTCCTACTATTACTTGAGCCAGTCCAGTCTTTCAAATTTAATAAAACGTTTAAGGGAGACGGGCTGCGGGACCGACCGACCTCGAGTTCGTAGACCTCGTAATGTAGAACGCAAAGCGCAACCTGAAGATGTACTAGCATACGCTTTCGCCCATCCGCAGAGCAGCACAAAAATGATCAGTGAAAATTTTGGCCTTTCAAAAGCCCCGTTTGGACAATCCTGAATGAATCAAGTGCTCATCTATACCGATCCACACCTGTGCAGAGATTGCTGCAAGAGATGCTGAGAGACCTTACACGTGGTGCAACTTTGTGATGAATAACTTAAAGGACCATCCAACATTCCTGGCAGACATAATATGGACGGATGAGGCATGCTTTTTGCGTAACGGAATGTTTAATAGACAGAACGTTCATACCTGGTCGCTGGAAAATCCGAGATATGATGTCGAAGTTCGACATCAACTACGCTGGTCGATTAATGTTTGGTGAGGAAGTTTAACGACAGGCTCATTGGACCAGTATTTTACAAGGAAACGTAAACGGGACAACGGTACTTGGAGCCTCTGCAGGTTTTAATAACCGACTTTGTTGAGAATCTACCTTTGCACGAACTACGAAATGTATGGTTCCAACATGACGGCGTCCCTCAGCATAAGATTTTAAACGTTCAGCAGTACCTAATGAAGACATTCCAGAATCAAGTCATCGGGTATGGTGGTTTCGTAGAGTGGCCCCCACGCTCACCTGACTTGACCCCATTGGACAACTTCTTATGGGGACACATAAAAGGACATGCATATGCGACACCTCCGCCAACATTGCAGGATCTTCGACGACGCATTACTGATGCTTGTGCCTCCGTAACACCTGCCATGTTGCACAATGCGCAGCGAGAAATCCAGTTCAGAGTGCAAATGTGTATAGTGGCTAACAGAGAGCATTTTGAGCAATATAAATAAATGATCCAGAAAACAGGGACGTGTCTCAGTTTCTTTCTTCCGCTCTTTATGACATGACAATTTCCGAAATCGTGACCAAACAAATGTTCATTTTTTGCAATCTGTTTTGAGTATTAATGTGCGCAAGGTACTTTTTCGTATTAAATCGAGAGAGTTCTACAACTTTCTGATTAACTTTTTTCTCGTATCTTTCACCGTTTACGAGATAGGACCACTTAGTCCAAAATTTGCCGATAAATGGCGTTGTAAGTTGTCTCATCGTGTAGCGCATAGCCTTTTTACTATATCTAGACACCAACTTTATGGTCGAAGCTGTCACCGGTTAGAAATTAAGGGGGGTGTAACGGATATAAATGGGAATCCTATATTTTATATTGTACAATAACGTTCCTTCGTCCACAAACGCTATTTCGCTTTAAAATATTTTTGCAGGATATAACTCCTTTATTCATACCAAACAGCGTTGTTCGCAAGCCGTTATACACAGAAAGAGAATCGCTCTAGAAAAATTTAATTTACCCAGAAATCACATACTGTACTGCTTTGATTCTTTCGAGGAATCTTGAAACGTGTTTGATATTTGCTGCACAGGGCGATTCACAAGTCCGTAACAACTTTAAAAAGGAGGGAAATGAATCAGGAACTTTTTACCAATGAAGGCAAAATTTATGGGTACCATAGTTTGCAACTCCAACTATCAGATCCTCCGCAATTAGTGGATCGATGCGTTACATAAGAAAAGACAATGAGTGCGGTAATGACTTGCAAATCTTCAAACTGCCATTCTCAATTAAGGAACGAATCTGTCAGATAAGGAACCACAATTTTTCACAGCAGTGAGCAACATTTCTGTTGCTCATGTCCTGTCATACCATTAGAAAAGGTGCTTAATGTTGTGAAAAATTTTATTCTTCTTCTGACAACTGAGCTTCTGAAGATGATTTTTTGAACATTTGTACGCCGTTACTCAAACCAGTAAAACTGTTTATCTAATTTTTGTTCGAAAATGAGTTATTGCAGAGAAAGAGTTCCTCAGAACAAATTTAGTTTATTATACGGAAAACATAGAACTGTTTATAGAAAATTATTCCAACGCATAAAAAGTAGTTATTAATAAAAGCGATGTTTAAATACTTTCGTAGCGAGATTCTTGGGCAATAGAGCTTTAATTTTCCGATGGCACTTGAATCCTCTCAAACCATGGTGGAGGGATAAAAAATGGCAACTCA